>CAUYSK010035709.1:0-26723 GCA_963575035.1 Avahi laniger
GTTTACTATTTCAATTCTATTGTTGAGAATTATGCTGAGAAAAAAAGATTACTTTCAAACAATACTGGTCATTGACAACATAACTGCTCACCCAAGAGCTCTTATGGAAATGTGTAAGGAGATTAATACTGTTTTCTTGCCTGATAACACAACATCCATTTTGCAGCCCAGGGATCAAAGATTAATTTCAACTTTCCAGTGTTATTATTTCAGAAATACATGTCATAAGGCTATGGCTGCCATAGATTGTCAAAGGATTCACCATTCTAGATGTCATTAAGAACATTCGTGATTCATGGAATGAAGTCAACATATCAACATCAATAGAAGTTTAGAAGAAGTTGACTTCTACTTTCATGGCTAACTTTGAGGTGTTCAAGACTTCCGTGGAGGAAGTAACTGCAGATGTGGTGTTGGACTTTCTAACTAGAATTCCTCATTCTTGTCCCTTTCTAATGTATTCTCCATATAACAATTAAAGTAATGATTTTAAAACAAATTGGATAGCAATTGCATAGAAAAACAACCTTCATTATCTCCCCAATTCAATCATAATAAAAAATTAAACTATGTAATATGTTTTAAGGCTTCATATGATATGCACTTACTTCTTATGTCCATCTGATACCAGTCATGTTCTGTACCTTGACCAAAATGTCCTTTTTTCTAGTTCCTCAAACATAGCTGGCTCACATCTACATTAGCATTTGCTCTCTCTGCCTGTACTTTCTTATATCAGCTTTCAGAAATTCTTAATTTTAATCTCAGAAGTGGGAAGAAATGGTTAAGACAACCTCAAATGTATTTGAGGAAACCAGAACAGGAGAAAAGTACATCTCACTTTCTGACTGGAACCCTGCGACAGACAGATCTAGCAACCAAAGACAAGAGTGGGGCTGCAGACTTCAGCAGCTGACATCAAGCACTGCCAGCCTTGGTGAAGCACATCTCAGTGGGTGGCAGAAAAGGGTGTTACTGAAGCAGACATACCCCCATCCATCAGTTCCTAGAGCATGCATAAAATGTTATTTCACAAATTGTATCTTATTCAGTATATACATTGGAATAAAATGCAATGGAAATCAAGAGGCGAAATTTAGGAGAATTTGGACATGTTTTACTCCTATTAGAACCATATTATATATCCACAAAAATTTTACATGTGAATTTTAGGTAGCATTTGCATTTAATCTCTCTTTGCTATTTTTTTACCCTCTACCACCAAGTCCGTAAAAATGTTGCCAATTTAAGGACCATCTATAAAAGAAAAGCAGACTAAAAGCAATTTGATGAATAAACTGTCTTTTAGATCACCTTTAAGACAATATTCCATCAGACAATAAAAGCTTCCAGTTCAATTTCCTTTAATAGAACTGAGTTTTCCCTTGAATAAAATTCTCTTCATTTGCTGATTGGGGAAGACAGCTAATTTTAATAGAGAAAGTCCCTCCAAGACTATCCTACGTTTGCAGATTGCTTAGGAAATATAAATTTCAGGAGAGAGAACATCATTAGCAATAGAGTTATTTAGAAGAAGTAAAAGGATAAAATGTACATTTAGCACAAAGCAATGATCTTTTTACTCATAGCTCCGGGGTTATCAGGATGTCATTAACAGCCTTTTATTATGTAAATGTTTTCAAACAAAATAAGCAAAATGAGTAGCAAGGTGAATGTGATCCATTCCAAAACACTTATCTAGTGTTGTTTGAAAATTGAGGGGGGAAAATGGTCCCATTCCAACTCCTTTCCAAACACAGGAAACCCAAATCTTTACGCTGCATCAAATCAGTTTGTGTTCTAATGTAATTTAGGTTTCATGTTATTTAGGTCAAACACTCTTTTTAGAGACCTGCAGAGTAACAAATATTGCCACATATTTCTGTTTTATTTCTACCTTATTTGCTACAGAGGACTACTTGTAAATTTTGACTTTGGAGCCATCAAAAAGGCTTCCTTTTCATACCTAAAGAGATGAGCTATTTTACCAGGAAAAAAAAAAAAGCCAGATATTTCACGACAAAATATCTAGGAATTAGGCAGGATTAATCTTTCTTATTTCAAAAGAATAACTACAAGGTTCTCAATAGTTTGGCCAGTTATATAATACACGTTTACTAAGCAACTCTCAGAAGCAGACTTTCAAGGAGATTTTGAATAATGCTCAAAGCAAGGGTGGGGAACCTCTTCATGTTGGAAGTCTGTATTAATTTAGCTGTAATGAAATAAAGCTGCATTCAAAAAAACTTCAGTCAGGTAGACTTAAAAATGTACGTTATTTTGTAAAAATCTAAGTACTATATACTGAGTAATTTCAAAAAATGAAAACTACTTGTTAATTTTAAAGCTAACTAACCTTTTAATGACTTTGTTGTATCTGCTTTTTGTTGGAAAGCATTTGAATATTTGGTTGCAGCATGGAGGTCTGCAGTTTCAGTTGATCCTCTAGATGGGTATCAGTCACTTGTGACCTTAACTTTAAGGGTGTCTTGATTTGGGTTAGGTAGGAGAACATAGATTTGCAGTAAGAAGTGGTTGAAAAGCAAGAAAGCATTTTTCAGGCATGTTGCTGAAGGCAAGGATATTCTACTGTATTTTCCATATGTTAATTTGAGCTTTCTTAGCATCACACAATAACTTTGAAATGTCATCTACAGGAAGCTCAATCAATTCCATCTGTATTTCTTTAGGTGCTTGGTGATATCAACTAGGTGAGGCTGAAATGCCAATTTGAGCGTGATGTCATGATTCTCAAAGTCAGTGACCCTTTCATTGTATTCTCCAATTAATAGCCTATAATAGCTGCATATTCTTCTAATGATTCACATATATCATTCTGCTCATCAATGACCTTTGCTAAATGGGGAAAGTGTTCATCTGAAATTTCCTTTTGAAGAAAAAATGTTTTGAAAAAAAGATAGCTTTTTTTTAAAAATGTTTGGATTTTTTGCCACTTATAGACTTAATTTTACCTTGCAAATAAATATTCAATATTCAGGTTGCTTTGATTTGGTATGATATCACACAGAAATGTTGCATTCCTATAGAAATCTTTCAATAATTCACATTGCTGATTCTGTTCTTCATAAAATGTAACTGTTATTGCAGATATGAAATTTTGGCTAACACCTATCCTTGTGATAGCTAATACACTTTAGAACGATACAGCAAATCCACTTGAATATCTGATAGTTCAACTTTAGCATGTTACAAAACTCATGTTGCATTTGCACAAATATAGTTAACAATAATTATGAGCAATACGCATAACAATAGTTATGAGCAATACTCATAACTTGTTGCAAAATGTCACTTAAAATAGCTTTAGCACAGAGATTTTGCTGATACAAGATATAATGAAAAGAAATGAGAGCATCTGGATCTGCTAATACTTTTTTTATCTGTGTAATAAACCTTTCATGTTTTCCTGTCATGGAAGGTACACCATCTGTACATACACTCACTAAATTTTCCAAATTGAGTCCAACTTCATGACATTTATCTTGAAAGCTGTTGCTCTGTATTCTATGTCCAAGAGTGCCCAAAGCAAGTAACTCTTTGTAGCAAAGAAAATCTTCTGTTATGACCTAAATTAAGTATAAAACCATCACAGTAGTCAGTAGTATCAGTTGATTCATCCAAAGCAATTGAATAATATGTATTTTCCTTTTGAAGTATTGCATGAAGTTGTCCTATTAAGTTGAAGGCTATTTCATGCTGCCAATCAGTTACAGTTCTTGAAAGAGGAAGTTGTTTGTATTTTGAAATGTTATCAGGGTCTAAGCATCCTACAACCTCAATGATGGATTCTTTCACAATTTCTACATCACTGAAGGGCTTCCTTTTTTCCCCAAGTATATAAGGTACTTTATAAATTGCTTCAGTGGCATTATTTCCAGGTCTTATTGCTGCTTAAAAGAATTGTCTTTGCTTTTGCTTTTCATCTTTTAATTTCTGCAATACAACCTCGCACACTTCTCACTCTAATTTAAAATATTTGTGGTCCTTATGAGTGTTATAATGTTGATGAGCACTGAATTTCTTTAATGTTGATATTGCAGTATCACAAAGCAAGCAAATCATCTTTAGCAGAAACAAGATAATTTTGCAATTCCCAGTTGTCATTGAAAAATGTTTTCTTCCTTCTGTGTTCTCTTGGTCTTCTTTGACATGATGGTCTGTTAAGCAGACAGAATTAAAAAATACTGTAGAGCTGTGCAACTATTCACAAATTCCATTTCAAACAACATGAAAGAGCTAGAGAGCTGGGAGCTGAGCACATGCCTTTGTTGACATCCAGCAAGGAACTAGGGATGTGGCCACAAGGACCTGAGTCCTACCAGTATGTGAATGAGCTTGGAGGCAGGATTTTTCCTAAATCCCTTGGATAAGAACCAGTTATGTCAACAACTTGATTTTAGGATTGTGAGACTTTAATCAGAGAAAACAGTTAAGCCCACCTAGACTTAAACTTATATCATATTCAGGATGTTTCCATTTCTCCTAAGCACTTTTAATTTTTTTAAAAAATGAGACATTATATTTTAGCAAATGCTTTTAAAGTGTCTTTTGTAAAGTTTGTATGTCCTTTATTCTACTGTGATATATTTATGTGATGAATTACATCAAAATATTCTAATCCATCATTTATGAAATCAACCCTTCTTGACCCTTATACATTTTTCTTTTCAGTTACAGGTTGTTATTTGTTTCAGCATTTTATATCTATTTATAAAGAGTATGGACATGTAATATTTTTTTTCTTGTACTTTCTGCTATGATTTTTCTTATTTAGGGTTCAGGATTATGACAGGGTCAAAACGTGAATTGGAAAACTTTCCATCATTTTTACATATCATGTGAATTATTTGTTCTTAAATATTTGAAAAAAAAGTAGCTTGCCTATGAAAGCATTTTGAACTGGAAATATTTAGGCAATTGTGGGTTCAGAAAATGACACCCCCTATGTCATTGACATGCTGAGCACTTTGATCTAAAGAAGCAGTCTCAGAACAAAGATCTCTCCTACCTTCCCTTGCCTTGCCCCTCCCCCCGCATGTCTCTGTCTTCTTTCCCTCCCAAAGCACAGGGAGAGGTTTTCTCTGAAGTATCCCCATATCTAAGAAAATTTCTGCAGAAGGAATACTATTGTCATGAATCCTACTCCTGCATCTACATTAAGGAGAGAAGATTAACTCCTGTTTTAGGAAAGGACCTTAAAGTCTCCACACCCAGGACACCATGTCCTGATAGACTTTATATCCATTCTTCTGAAGGCTGCTATCTGAGAGAATTTATCTGCATCATAAGACAACCTTTGTCCCCAGTAAAGTTCCTCCCCTCACCTTCCTGTAGCTTGTTACCACCATTTTCCAGAAGTCTGTAAATCCCTATTTCTTCCGGTAGCTCAAAATACTTTTCATGCTTCAACCATCTGGCCCTTCCTTGAGTCACATATTTTGGGGAACATTAATTCTTTAAAAACTTGTCCATTATCTGTCTGTGTTTTTGGTCTCTTTATAATGCAGTGCCAGAATAGAGGTATGCACAGGAGTATATAAATCAATCTGAGGGTGGGAAGCAGGAGACAAAGACGTCTTGAATGTGGAGGTAATGCTGACGTTGTTTTGAAGATCAGGAAGACATAGCGAGGGAAACAATAAATAAAAGCAGATTTCGGGAAGAACAGCATTTTTAAAGTTACGAGGCCATGAGGAAGCACGTTGTTTGCCTACTATATGCTTGTTGCTTCACATATGCTCTGTACTTCATTCCAAATATATAAAATATACTTTACTGTCTCATATAACACATATAAAAATGAAGTTTGGAAAAGTTAACCTATTTACATAAAGTTACTAGTACGTGGAAAAATGAAATTCAAACCCAGTTCCATCTAATTCCAAAATTATATAATTTGTCTTCTATAACATATTGGTACTGTAAATAAAATGAAATTTTAAAAATCTAAAGATATCCAAGAGGGTTAAAAATATGGGAAAACAGAACCAATTTTGTTGATTCACATCCACCTTCTACATCACAATAATTCTGATCTTTATAGGATATTAACTCTGTTCGATTTATATTGAGAATTCTATTCAGACATTTATTTCATAATATTTTAAACTTAATTCTTCCAACAAATATGTGAGAAAATTAACATTATTCCCACACTAGATATAAATAAACTAAGGAATATTTTGACCAAGATGGGCTGAGTAAACTTCTTCTGTCTGTGGGATCCTGACCTCTCTTTCAATCCTAAATTCTTTCTTTGACCATTTGAGATGTAAATCTTCTACAATAGAGGCAAGGTGTGTCTTTCTCAAGGACCTGGTAGTCATCTGTTTGAATTACAATCATCAGAAAGATAGATCCCCAGTCTCCCAGGCTCTGTGAGAGAAGAGGATAGGTGCATAACTTCCATAAGGGACAATTAGCAAACACAGAGATGATCTAATTATATTGACCAAATTCCTCCTCTAATGTTCTCCAATCCTTTTCCATTGGCTCATCCCAGCATTTAAAAATCCTCCTGCCTCTTTTTCCTGCAGAATTGAGTTCAGTCTCTCTTTCCTACTGCAATAGTCTTGACTCCTATTACAATAGTTTTGCATATAATCTTCCTTGCCATTTTAAATAAGTTTCCAGTGTAATTTCTTTATTTCAATAGATATTAAAGAATTTATCCTGCTTATATAGTTATTTATTAGCTCAGCTGAAAGTATAACTTTTCTACCATATCAAAATTGCTTGGAATGTTTATGGATAGGCATCATATAACTTTTAAAATAATTAAGTAGTATGTATGAAAGAATCATGTTTCCTTTTATTTCAAAACATAATTCTGTTCAACAAGCATTGACAACTTGAAATGAGTTCTGTAGCAGATCTTCAGCTCTGATTTGAGAGGTTACATGCACAGTATAGATGGTGTGGATGGCAGGTAATCTGAGTCTCAATGTATATCATTCAAAGATTTTATAATTGTCAATGTAATTGTCAGGTTTCAATCTGAAATGTCAGTTCTTGACAAGCTCATGGCCAAAAAATGACCAGATGCACCGAAGTAAGACAAGCGTGAAAATGAGGTTTACTGAGAAGACAAGATAGGATTATAGGGCAAGAACAAGATATAGGTTTACAGAGCATGACACATATGCCACAGATGATGAACGGACCCATTGTCGCAGCAAAGAGAGAGCAAAAGGAAGGGCACAAAAAAAGGACTTGATTATGGGCTTCATCTTGTTTTATAGAGCCCATTTGGGACCTCCCTAGTGGCTCCGATGTCAGTATGGAACCACTTTGATTGGACAGTTGGGAGTCGCATGACCTAAGTCTTACTATGCATGTGGGGTGTTCTAGGTCACTCCTGGACTCTACGGTATCTATGGTGCTTGGCCCATGGGCTAGAGAATCCTCTGCATTTTTTTGCAGCTGGCACGCTAATTTATGATTGGCCAATTCATAGAGTATTCCCTCCTCCCCCAGGTATGGCAGTTGCTGGGAGAGGATTAGGGTGGAGCCGGACCAAGACGGGAGCCTGGGGCCCACCCTTGTCCTTCTTCCCAGGTGGGAAAATTGCACCACCAAGGCAACAGCACCCACTTCTGTCCCTTGGAGACTCAGAATCCCTCACTACCTACCTAACACAATTGTTTTAATTAACCTGGTTGGTTAGCATCTGCATAAAAAGTGCCCCTAAATATTCCATACTTTAGGATCATTATAGTGAACGTTCAACTTAAAAGTACAGACCCAATTTTTATTTTTTGCACATGCCACTTTAACCAGCTTTGTGTCCTTGGACAAGTCTATTCTCACTATAGTAAAAATCACAATAATGATACATGCCTTCTAGCCTTTTGATTAAGCTGAACAAATAATATTTTAAAGCACATTAATACAACATTGCTATATAAAAGGAAGTGACTGTAATTCTTGATCAATGGAAATCCATGGGATTTTGAAATTGCTCGCATAGTGATTTAGATAAAATCTAGATTCAGAGTTGCAAGAGGGTATTGATACTTAATGTCAAAAATAATGCATTTAACTTTTTAAAACACGAACAAAAAATCCTATATCTTCAAAGATACTTTCAATACCATAGCCTAAAATAAAGTATTTCGAGTTTCATTTTTTTTGTCTTGTATTCTGTGAAGACTACTTGTCTTAGGTTTTTTGTATAATTGATATTTAAGAGATTAAGCAATTGGAAAGTTTGAGCAGCTACATTCTAACACAGGTTTAGAGAAGTCAATGGAAACAGTGCTTTTAAAAACGAGACTGTTGAGCATGCAAATTTTATAAATTTATAATAGCTTTGGAATATATATTTAATGTCTTAGGACTCATTCTGAGCCAAGTTACAGAAAATTAGTTCAATTAGCTAAAATTGGAAAGGACACATGAAGCAAACTTCAAAAAGAGATGGAGTGGAACTGGTTTCATAATGACTGGATGTAGGAATGCCAACGTCATCAGGCCCCTTGTTTTCACACTGCATCTGGTCTCATTCTGTTTTTTCTTTTGTTGTCTTTCGTCTCCATTTCTCTCTATTATGACTTCATTTTCTTAGACTAGCTGTACCCACAAATCCAAGATCATGCTATTTCTGGCTTTTATACTATATAGCCTCACAAACAGTCAGTTTCTGCTGTAAAAAGTCCTGGGAAAGAATTGTGATTGATCTAGCTTGGGTCATGTGTCTACCACTGGAAAATGAATGAGAGCAGAGGAATGTATTGTTTTGACTATTACCTCCAATATGAAGGTAATGGAGGTACAGCATTGGAGGGGGTTCTGTCACAGCAGAATAGGAAAGAAAGATTGGGCAGATAAAAATCACTGCTATCTGTTACAGATCTCTAATAATGGATTTGCTAATTTCAAATAATCAGATATCAATTAAGTCAAAAATGATTCTGTAAGTCTGAATTTTCCATATGTATAGCAACATTTTCAGACTGGATTTATTTTGTTTATTGTATATTTACCTTAGGTCTGTCTTCAAGATAATATTTCCTTTGGAGGAGTAGTAACTGAATGAGTGCCATGAAAATGGATTACTTAGACAAAATATACATTCTATTTTCAGACCTGCAAATTTGCTTTATATTACTATAATTCAAGACAGAAATCCATAGCAGTAGACATATATGTATATGTACTTATTTCTAGTTAGAAATGAGTAACTTCCTTTTTTTGCTATAAAATGAAACCTCTAGAGTACAGGAACATTTTTGAAATAGCCATTAATACCCTTTATCTTTATGCTAAAATTTTTTTTAAAGTGTCATATACATATTTAGCATAGTAAGCCCATTAAATATGTTTGATAAGACTTGTTAAACACTGTGCACACCTGACCAGACCGTGAGCTTATTAAAAATCAAGGCCAATGTCTTATTCATCTTTGTTTTTCAATCCTTGTCAGAGTAACTGACACATACAAGGCTCTCTATCCATGATTGTGGAAATGAATTAGTAATTGTGTACTAATATATTGTTTTGTGATAAATAAACATACGATTCCTCAATTCTGAGAAATTACTAAGAACCCAATGATCAAAAAACTTCATTTTCTAAAAATATAGGTGCTGAATTGCTATATTTCTTATACAACTTGATATATTTCTGCATGTTATTTTTTTCCCTGTTTCCTCTAGTTCTTGCCCTCATTTTTTTTTTTTAAAACATAGTCTATATTTTGCTGTTTCTTGACACCAGTGGCTATTGTTGGAAACCCATGCCCTGCCAACAACTTCTTAGTTATTTTGGGAAGCCAATATATGTATCTCATGTATTTTCAAAAATAAATTCAGGCAGCCACCCCCATTTTCTTCCTCTTCCTTCTCCTTCTTTGCCTACAGCCCCTCCTGTGAAACTCACGGCTGTTACCTTGATTTGAACTGATAAATTGCTTCTGCAGCCAAATATCATTAGGAATGGATTCTTCCCAAGAATCTCTGCAGCTTCTCTTCATTATTGCAATAGCCACTTGCCATGGCTGATCTGGTACACGAATAGCAGCCATGCTTGTTCTTCAGAGTCCCAGAGTGGAACTGTGTCCTGTGGAGTTTATGTTGCTGAAGACAAACTGCCTTCCAGGAAGATGTAAAAGATACCTCTTTCCTTGCCCTTAGTAGTAGTCTATTATCTGGCACTAATAATGTCTTGTCCCCAGTTTCTCACAGTATTTCCTAGGAAGCCATTATTTAAGATTTAATTTTAAACTCACACATTCCAAGCTAATGCAGATGACTCACTATGAACTTGAAGTTTAAAAATCAGGAAAAGTCACAGGGATAAGGATAATACTATACTCAAGAGTTTTGCTAAGGGATCTGGACTTTCTGCTATGCCAACCTGAATATTTTTTTAGCATAGGAGAAATGATGAAAGCCATGTTAATCTGTCATTTTACTATCTAAATGTGGATAATTCTCACAATAGCGAGTGGCTTCTCTTCTGCTGTCCTGTTTTCTGACTATCTCCCTTCCTCCCACATTGAAGCCTTCCCGGGCTTCCTAATCTCAAAATGTTGGTTTGGGGATGCTATGGGCTGAATTTTGTGCCCTCAAAATTCATATGATGAAGTCCTGACCCCCAGTACCTCAGAATGTGACTGTATTTGGATTTGGGTCCTAAAGTGGTAAAGTTACAATGAGGTCATTATGATGAGTTCTATTCAATATGAAGAGTTAAGTACAGTCTGAAAATGTCATAAACATGACAATATTACTTTGTTTGGATGCTTTTTTGTTTGAGATGGAGTCTTGCTATGTTTCTCAGGCTGATCTCAAACTCCTGGGCTCAAGTGATCCTCTAGTCTTAGCCTCTCACAAAGCTGGAACTACAGACACAAACAACCACTCCTGGCTTTTCTGGCATTTTTATGTATGGAAGCTACAGTAGTTCTCTAAGTGTAATCCTATAGCCAGCAGCATCAGCATCATAGGCAAAATTGTTAAAAATATAAAATCTAGAACGCTATGCTAGACCTACCGAATCAGAAGTTCTGGAGGTGAAGCCCAGCAGTCTTTGTTTTAACAAGCCTTCCAGGTACTTCCGATGCATGCTCAAGCTTGAGAATCACAGGTTATAATGGGCTAGACCCAGAAAGTTTCACTGGAATTTGCAAGTGCTGAGTGGAACCAGTAGGTTTTTCCTACACTTCCCATTGCACTAATTCTTCTTATCTATGATATACCCTTATGTGGATGATACAAATGAAATTTTGGTAAGATCGAGAATTTCCCCAAAGTCACTAAACTCTATTTTCTGACTCTCCTCTCTTTCCTCTGTACTTTAATGCCTTTAGGAGTTAGTTCAGGACAACCCAGCACTTGGTACAATTATGATTTTTATTGCTCTTTCTTTCTTTAGTTTGAGGGTTGTCTCTCCAACAGATACACAAATCTTATGCCTTCTTGTCTCCCATTATGCCCACATTACCAAGTACATGCTTCATAATACACATTTTTTATCCCTATAAAGAAATATTTAAAAACTAGATTTGTCCTGTGTCTGATACACTACTACAGTGGAATTCAACTTTATAGTTCCACTAATTTGATATAGGCTAAAATATATGTTTTTTGTATGTAAGTTTCTAAATGGATAATATTGGTTTGATTCTATTAGATAGAAAATTGTTTAAAAGGTTACAAACAACAATTTGATCATCGAATATAGCATATCAGTATCTTTTAGTTTGTCCCAAATCCTATCACCATTTTTTTCAGAATTTATAGTATTGTTTATATATACTTTTATTTGTATTCTGAAGGTTGACTAATCTCTAGGACAGTGACCAAATAAGCAACTTTATACACACATACACACACACGCATGCGTGCACGCGCGTGTGTATACATTTGTATGTATGCCCAAATAGTTTACACATAGGTTAAGTGGCTTACATAAGTAAATATCCACATGTGCCCATTTGTAAACCCAAAGTTGTCATAAGTACAATTAACCTAACAATCACTTTCAGATTTAAATTAAATTTATGTTTTGATTTGAGAAGAAAGTGTGTCTTGGTTTGTTTCTTTATTGCTCCCTAAGCAGAGCAGTGTCTTCTGCATGTGGGAGTTATAAACTGCAGACCAGGCTATTTGGATCAGTGATGTCTTTAATTAATACACGGAAGGTCATGAGAGTGCCCAGGAGCTGCCCATGGCAGATGCTTTGGCTAATCATTATTGGATCCAATCACTATTAATCACTAAAGTTTCATTGGGGTTTGCAAGTGTTGAGAGGAAACAGCAGGTTTTTCTACAAAGGCCATTGAAGTCATTCTTCTTGTCCATTAACTCCTATGAGGTCATCATGCTAATGCTTTCCCGTGAGGACCATGTATCTTTCCATGCACTGTGTGCTTCTGGAGTTTTCAGAGTCTGGTTTGGATCACAGCCACGTTGGTATATCAGACTCTTCACTAAGGGAAACACTCCCATTTAGTATGACAGAAAATACATGACAATCCCAGGAGCAGAGAAATAAGTATCCAGTTCAATTTGATCATGACCATCAAAAAGCATTATTATTAGTAGCTCTTTTGAGATCAGACAAGATCGGGTGCATTCAGGGTAATATGGCCGTAGAGTATTAGGAGCTCTTTTGCACGTGGCCCAGAACTAAGCGGTCTATCTACTTGTCTCTTCAGTAAAACTTCTTCAAAATATTGCCATAATTTTTGAAGGTGGATCAAGACTTAAAGATTTTCTCCCTTGCTCTTGTATAAACTTGACAAAAGTGCTATTTGAAATCATGGTTAAAATTTTTATATTTCTTAAGATAATTAATGTATAAATTTATTCCCATAAAATACATAAGAAAGAATCTGTAATCAGAGGTTAGAGAATTGAGGCCATTTTTTTTTCCGTTGGCCCAGATCCAAAAATTGTGCATAATTGAAGAAAAGCAACATTTGAGTCTCAGTGTGTCTTAACTGAATTTTGAATTAGATGAATATCACCAAGCAATTATACAGTAACTGTACTGACCTGATTTTTCCTCTGTAGGTACAGCCTAACCAAACTCATATTCAATAAATTATCACTTGGCTACCAAATTCCAAGGCAACATTTTCATTCTCTACGTTGTTTCTACTATGACTGTACAGGTCAATTCAAGTGAGTAAATAATGTATCACTTTCAATAATAAATTGCAAGCCCATATTGAGGATAAAGATGATATAAAAATAAGCATAGAAGGAAACTCAAATTAGTTTGCTTTTGAGAATATTAAAAATCATAGGAAAGATGAAACCTAACAAATATAATATGGGCAAAATATGGTAAATATGGTAAAGTGAGTTACATGCAAATTAATATTAAAGTATAAAGAATCCTCCTTACATACAGAACAGAAGTTTAACACTTTAGAAGGTCATTCGAGGCCATTGTAATATGCAACTCAGCACACAGCTTGGGCTTACTTATTTTTTTTCTTTCTGTTTCATTTCACTTAGAAGGCTTGTATCTCTAATCCTAGTGATCAGGAAGTACATTTTTGAATATCAGTTAGAATGAACATATACTGATGGAATTTTAAGAAAAAAGTGTCAAAGGTCACTTTAATGGCACCATTAATAAAAAAAATAAGAAAATAATAAGAGGAAGAGGGAGATATTAGTCCAATGCATTGGGGAATAGAAAAAGTAATAAAACTAATTATTTGATATGTTGACATTGAGGTATCATCTTGTCATCCATGTGAAGATATTCAGGCATAAATTGATAATGTATAACTGGAACTTTGGGAGAAATGACTGAGCCTGAAGAATGATATTTAAAAGGCATTGCCTTGGGAATTCTATTTGAAATCAAAAGTGATAATCTAATGGAGGCATTTGAGGAGAAGCCCAATAAGGCAGGCTCAGAGTTCAGGAATTCCTACAATTAATTGGCAATTGGAAGAATATAAAGTTATAAAGAACGCAAACAAGCATTTATCTGGAAACCTTGAGAGATAAAAGGGAGAGTTTAAGGAAGCCAGGACTCTTCACTGCTGTCAACTGCTAGAAAAAAAGTCAAAAATTAAACAGTGAAGAAAGGGCCTTTAGTGGATAACATAATTGCTCAGTGCTGTTTAACAAAGAGTTTCAGTAGAAAGTATGCGCAAAAGGTTCCAAGGTATTGAGTGGAAGGTAAAATAAGATAAAATTTTCTTCAAGTAATTCAACATAAAATTGGAGAGAGAGGCTAAAGATCAAGAGGCCAACTATACAAAAATAGTATGTGTTTTCTCCATGGACAGAAACCAAAATAGTAAGCAAATTCTCATGTTTTGAACAGATCATCTTAGGAGAGAATGCTAGAATTTACCAGAGAAGTGACTGGAAGCAGCAAAAATGAGTAAGGAGAGGGTTCAGGGCGTCTTGCCTAGTCGCAGCCTGGATAACAGCTGGGAGAAGCTCCTGGACATGGGGAAACAGTAAGAGAGAAGCCCCCAGGGCTTCACTTGCTGAGATGAGTTTTTATGATCTTAGCTATAAGAGAACTCCTGACCCATGCAGGTCTTGGGCCTAATATAGGGAACTGCTTGGAGATTGCACAGAGACATTGTTCCAGAAAGGGAACTCAAGAGTAATATCACAGGCATCTGAGCCTAGAACAGCTTGAGCTGGGCACCTATTCCCAGAACTTAGATACTGGGGAACTGCAGGCACCTCTGCAGCCACTGTGTATCTCCAAGGAGTGGTAAAGGAGCCTAGGTGCTTTTCACATACCTGGGAAGGTTCCAACCACCCTCCTATAGGCTGCTATTGATACTAACATATGAGCAGACAGCATTTTCCAGTTTCTTGCTCACACTGCCTGCCTGGGTGGAGTCCCAGCCTTTCCAGTCCCAGGTCCAAGGTGACATTATGAGAATTTGACATGGAATGATGGCCTGCCCTCATACTGAGTTTGGGTTTGATGTGGCTGCAGCTCCACCTGGCTGGGGAGGGGCAGGGAAATCAGGCTTTCTAACATGCATCTGGGACAATACACACCATCCTGCAATCAACTGCTGTGGGACTTAGTCTCAAATGAATGGCATACCCTACAGTTTCCTGCCAGTATATCCTGCCTGAGAATGGCCTTTCCCTCACTGGTCAAAGGCCCAGTGTACCATTTGGGGAGTTTTCAGCCAGGCAGCACACTGCCCTCTGGCTGAATTCAGGCCGATGTAGCAAGAGTACCTCTCACCTGAGGAGGGACAGGGGAGCCCAAGCTTTGCTACACACACCTAAGACAATTCCCACCACCTGATACAGGCTGCTGTGGGACTGAGTTGTGAGCAGATGGCACTATGGCACTACCCCAGCATCTTGCGTACATTGTTTACCTGGAAGAGGCCACATCCTCTCTGATCACAGCCCCAAGGTACCGGTTGGGAATTTTAAGTTGGTAAGTATCCTGCACTTCGGCTGAATTCAAGCTGACATAGCCTCAGCTGTCACCCATTTGAGAAGGGACAGGGGATCCAAAGCTCTCCTATGTACACCTAGGACAATTCCCACTACCCTGCTTGCTATCCTGCTATGGGCTACTGTGAGACTGAGGTGTGAGCAGCTAGCACTCCCCACAGTTTCTTCCTCTTTCCACTTATCTGAGAGAGGCCCTACCCTCTTTGATTGAAAGCCCACACTTGGTGCCATTTTGAGAGTTTATCTCTGGGCCATACCCCTCCCTTCATCTGAGTTCAAGGTAACATGACTGCAGCTGCCACCTGACCAGGAAGGAACAGGGGAGTCCAAACTCTCCTAAGCACACTTAGAACAATATCCATCACCCTGTGACAGGCAGCTGTGGGTCTGGAGTCTAGCCTGCCTGATCCATTGCAGCTACCAGTAACACTAACATGGACTATTTGGGTCCTAATGATTGGCTCCATCACTGCATCTGTCCCCTCCCATATCATACCCAGCTACTCAGGGGCCTGAGAATCTTCCCACACACCTGGCCTCTGCTCCAACTACTAGCTTCTGAGTGAGCCACCTGTATGCCTAAGAATTGGCCCCCCCGGACACACTAATAGCACTGCCAGTAAAATCTGCTCTGGGGCCTAAAATGAGGCATACTCAGCCCACTGGTTCCACCACCGGAGCCCAGAGACTGGCTCAGCTGCCATACTAGTTCACAACAAAACTTCACCACAGCCTAACATAAAAACTATTTCCCAAGCCACAAAGGAAATTACAGACACCACTGAACCTGTGTACTAGGAATTCACACAAAGATCACATTACTCCAGGCATAAAGTCAAAGTCAAAATGTCCTACTCAATTAACAGCATATATACACCTTTGGGAAAAATTACCCCCTTCAAAAGCAATTTCAAAAGATTGAAATAAGCAAGGACTATCTCAAATGTGCAGATATCAATGGAAGGATGCAAGAAACATGAAAAAGAAAGGATATATGACACAACCAAAGGATCACAACAATTATCCAGCAATGAATCCTAATCAAAAAGAATTCCTTATAATGCCAGAAAAAGAATGCCAAGTATTGATTTTAAAGAAGCTCAATGACATGGAAGAGTAATCTGAAAAACAATTCAAAGAAATCAGAAAATTAATTCAGGACATGAATGAGAAAATTATCAAGGAGATAGGTTTCATTAAAAGAAAAAACAAACGGAAATTCTGAAGCTAAAAAATTCATTGAAGGAAATACAAAACACACTAGAAAACTTCAGAAATAGATTAGACCAAGTGAAAGAAAGAATCTCAGAACTTAAAGGCAGGTCTTTTGAAATTATTTAGTTAGACTAAAATAAAGAACAAATAAAAAGAATCAATAAAGACTTAGAGTTGCCTGGGACTACATAAAGGAACCTAACTTACAAACAAGTATTTCCAAAAAGGGAAGAGAGATCAAAAAGTTTAGAAAATCTATTTAAGGAAGTAATTGTTGAAAATTTCCCAGCACTAAAAAGAGTTAGTCATTCAGATACAGGAAGCCCAATGATGCTTAGAAAAATACACTGCAAAAAGGACTTTATCACAGCATATTATAATCAGAATGACTACAGTCACTGTGAAAGAGAGAATTTTAAAATTAGCAAGAGAAAAGATCTAGTCACCTGTAAAGGAAATCCCATCAGATTAATAGTATGCATCTTAGCAGAAATCTTACAGACCAGAACAAAATGAGATGACATTTTGAAAGTGCTGAAAGAAAAAGCAAAACTTCCAGCCAACAATTTTATATTCTGCCATCCTAAGCTTCATCAATGAAGGAGAAATAAAATTTTTCCCAGACAAGCAAACACTGAGAGAATTTTTCACCACTAGACCAGCCCTATAGGAAATACCCAAAGGAGTCTTAAACATGGATATGAAAGGTCAATAGTCACCATCACAAAAACACATAAAAATATAAAACTCACAGATCTTATAAAACAATCACACAAAGGTGGAAGAGAAAGGAATCAAGTGGTAACATGACAGAAGTTCAGCAAACCACAAAAATAAAACGATAGAGAAAAAGAAACAAAGGAATAATAAAACAATTAGAAGTCAACTAAAAATATGACAAGAACCAAGCCTCACATATCAATATTAACCTTGAAAGTAAATAGATTAAATATTTCATGTAAAAGATACATATTAGCGGGATGGATTTTAAAAAGACCCAATAATATGCTGCTTAAAAGAAATTCACCGTACTCATAAAGCCACAAATAGACTGAAAGAAAAGGAGTGGAAAAAGATACACTATTTAAACAGAAACCAAAAGCAAACAGATAAAAGAGTCATTAAATCAAAAACAGTTAAATAAGACAAAGAAGGTCAGTCTATGATCATAAAGACAAGAGGATATAATGATTCTAAATATATATGCACCAAATATTAGAGCACCCAGATTCACAAAACAGATATTACTAGACATAAAGAAGGATTTTCGACTACTTATTCTTCTGGGTACTGTTACTAAGTTATTTTAAGTATCAAAGGTAAGCCATAATTTATGGGAAGGTTGCAGAAAGAAAGTCTCCTCATGTTTTCATAGACCACTTTGTTAAAGGGGAGTAAAAGCAGAACTGCCTCAAAGACTAATGCTCAAATCTAGAGGTTTTGTTTTAGCTCATGAGTTTCTCGGAAGTAGACCAGTGACACTTCTGCTCTGAATCATACAGTCTTCTTTTATGATGGATTTTTTTCTTTTTAAACTGGAGAGTCCTTAGTTCCTTAGGTGAACATGATAAGGTACGCCTTCCAGACTACCTTGTAAGAAATGATCAAACAATCTGAATTTCAGCCACCTTTAGAATCAAACTGTACTCCTCTCCTACATAAGTAAAATCCTATTGCCTGTTGTTGGAAAACAGTTCTTCATGATTTTATTCATTATTTTATACATATAGCAAGTATGGCTAACTTTTGTTCCCAATTATCTTTTTAATGATATCTGTGTAATAACCACCGTGGAAGATAGAGATAATGCATTCCTTTTTGGAATTCTAAGGCAGAAATCTCTTTTCTTCTTTTTCCAGTTTCTAGAAGCTGCCCAGATTTTTTGGTTTGTAGCCAACATTCTCCCATCTTTAAAACCAGCAATGTTTCATTTTTCTGACTATTTTTTTTTTTTGTGATCATATTTTTCTGTGACCACATCTGGGAATGATTCTACACTGTGCAATTAGATTGGGCCCAACCAGTTAATCTAGAACAATTTCTCTATCTTGAGGTCTTTAACTTAATCATATCTATATAGCTTCTTTTGCCATGTAAATTGATGTATTTTCCAGGTTCTAGGGATTAGGACATGGACATCTTTGGCAGGAGGCATTATTCTGCTTACTACAGGGAGGATAATTTTATTTTGTGTGGGAAAGTTCCTCTCATCATAGGTGACCATCCTCATTTCTACACGTTAAATGCCAGTTGTATGACAAAGACTATCTCTTCAGTTTTCCACACACTCCTTAGAGAGGCAATATCACCCACTAGATTGGTTCATCTCCTCAGTCCTTTTCAGTTTAAAGTTCTTGGTGCACACAAATTTTCAAATTTGTGAGGCTTCACTGTAAATGAATATTTTAAGTCATGATCTTACTACTTTCATCCATCATTATGATATGTTTAGATATCCCAGTATATATATAGAGAGTACGGCAAATCACATGTTGAGAGAAAGTACCCCTTTGTTATAAAGCATAAATTTAAAAATGGATATTTTATCTAGTTATATTTGTGGAGACATGTATCTATTATCTTCCAACATCTAATATCATTGAAAATAAGCAAAGGCTCCACACTTTTCAAATGACTTATGCATCTAAAATTTAAATATTTCTAGCTATTCTGTACGCTACTCCCAATAAGAGATATAAAGTCTGATGTAGTATTCTGCTCTTGAACATAAATCCATTGGGGCAAATATGATGCACTATAATTGCAAGTGAAATCCCTGTAACAAATATGGAAAAATATTTAATCCTATAATTCATTTTATTTATCTTCTGAGAGTCATTCCTCACCTTCTTTTCCTTATCATGACAATACACTTTTATTGCTTTTTCAGTCTTAAGTGAGAGTTGTAAGCAGTATGGTGGTAAGATATCATTAGAGGCTCCATTTCTACTGTAGTCACCATATGGGGTTTGTCATCCAAATGTGGGTTGAAAAAAATGGAAAGGAAAAGGTAAGTTACTCTTTTTATCTAATCTACAAAGAACCTGATAAAATTTTCTCTCCTTTACTACTTTCGTCTGCCTTGGATGTCTCTAATACTTGGTGATCTTGAATAATACTTGAAATTGTGGGAAGATAGCTAATAATGTGAAGATATAGAAAAAATAGCAATGAGATTGCTTTCTATTTCAGTTATCACTGTGTTTGCTAGGGCCAGAGATTTATTATAAGCAAGGTGGAGAGATAAAATTGTTCAGTGAGCTGAACTGAAGCAAGTTCTTCAAATTACTTTAATCTCTTTTCCACATGGGGAACATGTACATTTTAAACATGTGGTGAAAGAAATTTTTTTATTATAGTCCACCTATGACCCCCAAGGAATAAAAAAAAAAAGGACAAAAAAGAAGCACTTTTACTGGTTTCTTATATGTATCTTTTATTTGCATTACATATTTTAAAAAATACAAATTAGCACTGTTAAAATTTAGTGAAAAATGAAGGGAAAGAGGTAGAAGTAATGGAAATTACATAATAAAAATAAATTTTGATACATGATCTTGGTTTAGTACAGGATTTTTGAACCTTAGCACTGTTAATATTTGAACTAGGTAATTCTTTCTTGTGGGGAGCCTGTTTTTATAGGATTTTAGTATCATCTTGGTCCTCTATCCACCAGATGTCAGTAGCAACCTCCTCTACCAATTGCGACCATCAAAAATATATCCAGACATCACTAAATACCCTTTGGAGGGTAAAATTCCCCACGGTTGAGAACTACTGGTTTAGAGCTTGATAGTTTTTTCTAAGTATTTCTCTATGCTTTGTCTTTTTTTTTTTCTTTTGAATTAAAATTTTAATAAGGATTCTAGAACAAAATAACTGGTAAAATTATGGAACCTCCAAAAAAAAAAAAAAACAGAATTGTAATTAACCAAGTGCAATGAAAGTATACAGCATTTCTGTTCTGATTTTAAAAATAGGCTATTAGCCTAAGGTGCCACCATCTTGAATTTACTGTGAAGTTGGTAGTTGATTTCTTTTCTTTTCTTTTCTTTTTTCTTTTTTTTTTTTTTGGTGTAATACTAGAGACTAATCATCCCTCAATGAAAAAACAAAATCTCTTAAAGTTACAACTTTTCTGAAGTCATTTTAGAGGGAATACTAATGAGAAATGTCCGCATAGTATATCTGGTAATGTTCCAAACCTAGAGGACAGGGTAAGAAATGATAAGGAAAACTGTTAGCTTAGGGTTCCATAAGGTTTTGTTGGACAAAAGAATCATGTGGTATATATCCTCAGTCTTGGCCCTGGGAAATAATGATTTGTTACTGACTAAACCACAAATGAATAATTCTCTCAGTGCCTCAGAGTACTACACAAGCAAGTTCCCGTTTATTCAGAGACAATGTACAATGCTTTGAAATGTCTTACATCTACAATATGTACTATGATTATTTGAGTTGTAGTATCCACTGTGCTTTATTATACTACAGATTTTGAAATCAGAATGTGGCCTAATCCAGTACTTCCCCAAACATTTTAAAGATATTAATTTATTCAAATCAGGATCAAACTCAACTTCATAAATTGTAATTAGTCAATATATTTCTTAAGCCTCTTTTAATCTATAAAGTTCCTCTTGCCTATCTCTCTCTTTTTCTCCTTTTTTCTTCTTGCATTTGTGTTGCAGCGTTTCCCATGGTCTGGATTTTACTCATTAAAATACACTCTGTTGTTTTTAGATTTCTCAAAAGTTAAAAGTGAGAAGTAGAAGCTTGATAAGGGTCAGGCTCAATTATTTTGGCCAGATTTCTTTATAGGTGGTTGCTTTGTCCCATTCTAACATGACATGAAACCTATGAAATACGTGATATAGTTTATAAATGAGGAAAATGAATCTTAAGGAAGTTAAGGAAATTTCTCAAAGTAATACCGCTATTTAATGTTACAACTAAGGTTGTAATCCTACCTTTTGTGTTCAAGATAGTGTTTTTTTCCCATTGGCTAGTGGTTTTCAAACTGTAATGTGAATCAGAACCAACACAAATTACTGGGACCTATCCCTAGAGTGTCTAATTAGATTAGAACCCAATAATCTGCATTTCTAATAAGCTCCAAGGTGATGCTGATGCTGCTGCTGATGCTGATGCAGCCATTCCAGGGGCAACATTTCAAACTTACTGGGCTTGACTCTACGTATGCTTCACATTTTGCAGTGTGTCTAACCACTTCAAAACAGCGTGACCTTTTCTCCCTGGCCATGAATCATTTTTAGAATTTCAGTTTCCTCTAAGCATCTGTTGAGGATTGTAACAATAGGCAATGAATGCATGACAATAGGTGGTGAGAATGACTCTGTAAGATCCAGAACTTAAGTTCAAGCTCCATTAGAATAACTCCCCTGAGATATTTTTTCACAAAAATAAAAACTTGAATCAGATCACTACTGATTATGTAGCTAAATTCTTGGTATAACTTTGGAAAAGCTACTTCATCTGTCCCTTTGGTTTTAATTATCTTGTCTATAACATAAGGGTTTTTAAAAAATAGATGATCAGCTCCAACAGTCTATGTTCCATTATTGCGGCAAAATTTTTGATGCATTTAAATTAAGATGAAAAGGTCAATGACATTTCTTACAATTATTTTCATGGATACCTGGGTAGCCATGCATTTATACAATATGCTCCTGTCAGTAAACTTCAGGTGCTGCCAGTAGGATCTCGAGTCCTTGTTTTTCCTCATTGTCCAGCTGAGAAATTTAATTTCTCATTTCTTTATGTGAGTACAATCTGTCTATTATTGTTATTTCCTCACTCACTTCTTTAGTAGTAAATGTCTTCAAATCCTGTTCTCAAACTCTCAATAGCATATTTTAGAACTTCTATTGCTTTTTATATTAATGTGTCAATAAAAAGAAGTCTAAAATTTAATTAGGTAGGAATATAAAGATCAGGAGATTTTTCTTTCTCACATCAGTTGACATAAATAACTGTGTAGTTTAGCTGAAGAAAATATTTTTATCCTTTGGCAACAAGAATACTATTCCTTCTTTGATCATTTCAGTGGGAGAACATTTTTGTCAGCTATTTATAACATTAGAAACATTTTTATTGATCATGTAAATCCCCATCAGCTTTTGTGAGTAACTTATCTGCAGCAAGAATAAATCAAATCATTTAGGTGAGGGATGAAGTAATGGCAACAAAAGAAAGAAATTCTCATGGTTTTGTGTTTGCTTTTTCTGAGAATTATTGTCTTTTCTGGCAAAGACTATAATTGAATGAGGGGTCTCTGAGCAACGAGATGATGGAAACTATATGAAAACCATTGCTATAATTTTCCTGAAGATAAATGCAATTGTTAGCAACTTATCTAAATCATCCTAAATCTCTCTAATGCAGAGACTGTCATTGTTAGCCACAACATATCTCAATTTTAGAAAAGCATTACCTAGGAAAATGGCAGATTGTACAAGTGAGAAAATAGAAAATTATGATGAAATTATCTATTGTGTTTTTATAGTCATGGAAAGTGTGCTCAGGTGAAATATTATCATATTAACATTTAGATAAGAATCATACAAATAACATTGGAGAACAGTGGAGATGTAATACCAACTACAAGGAGAATGACCCTAGGTTAGAGCACTCTGGCTTTTCAACTCACAGGTTGCATAACCTAGAACACATTATTTGACTTCTCAGCCTTTTAATTTTCTCATCTGTAAAATGTGGATAAGAGTAGCACCTGTCTCATAGCAATTATTTCATATGTGAGGAAGTTTTATAGTAACTTGTATAACACATGCTTTATAGTAACTTATATCACACATAATATATTCTCAATCAATATGTATTATTATTGCTGAAACAGCAATCTTTGTAAAATGCGTCCTATCCTGTGTCCTCTTTCTATAGGATTTATAATTTGTCAATGGTAAAAATAAATTAATTTGGATTCAAAGAGATTTCACCCTTGCAGATAGATTTTTCTTTACTTGGACTTGATGGATTTCAGCAAGTTTTGCTTCAGTGCATGCTATATACCTATCACAAAATGATAAAATTTTGAAAAAAACAAAAGAACAAAGAAGAGAGAAAAGAAAAAAAGCTGAGACTATGATGTCAAAATCATTAAATGTCTTTAGATTTGAAGAAATATTCTCATCTGTAAAGTGGTAATCATAAAACATTATCTATTTTTATAGTCATATTGTGGACAATAATGTAAGTCCATTGCTCTATTAACTCATTCAAGATCAAATTTTCAGTGACTAAACAATAAATACTGATGTACATAATCACATAATTAAAAGAACAGGACAAAAAACTTAAGTGTAAAAGGATAGGTTTGCATAGGTGTAGAAATCATCTCACAAAAAAAACCTCAAGAGAAGACTTCTAATTGTGTGACACATAATATTTGGCTACTACCTCAGTTGTAGCCCAAGGTGAGCATTGTTTTTAAATAACAGACTAGTGTCTTGGAATACATATGCCATGAAATATTTTGATGGCAGGCACTATTAATAGCTGACAAAGGGTATTGGTAAGAAAGAATTGGGTAATAAGAAAGTGTGGGTCAGTTGGAGGGGGATAAAATGGCCGACTAGAGACATTGGTCACCGGATTGTCCCAAATAGTGGAAGAAGTTTCAGGTGAGAACTCATAGCCTAACTGAAATATTACAGGGAAAGAGCCAGAACCTACCCTTACCAGAGATCTCATGGGAAGAAGCAATGAAGCAGAATAAAAAGGAGAAAAATTTTAGCAGAGACAAGCCCCCAAGGGATTCAGAGTCTAACAGAAAGGACAGATGGGAGTGTCCACTTTTCCTGTCCTCACACGTGTGGCAGTCTGTCAGCTCCTGATCTGCTGGAGAGCCATCCTGCCCTGATAAGTCCAGGTGATGCTGCCATTGGTGAACTGAGAGCTTCTTGGGAACAGAGCATGGGGCTGCAGGCCAATGTAGGGTTGCTTCCTCTTACCATGGATGTGAGCTAAGGTGGAGGGTACCATATTGCCCACAGATATGCCAAGCACCTCTATCCAATCAGGGAATTTACAACTCCTCAGTCTCTCTTTCAATGGATTCCACATGAATGTTCTCCAGCACCTGCTTGGACTGTGACAACCACAAAGGAATGGGGAGACACAGGAGAGTAGCAGTGTTCCTGGAGTTCTAACGCAGGGGAAGGGATGCCCTTATGGAACTGGGAAGTACAATGAATGCTTTTGAGAACAGAGGGAGGCAGAATGCACACTCTCCTGCACTAGAGAGGGCCTGGCTCATGATCCAAAGCTGTCTGTGACACTCCCAGTGGAGATGCTCCCCACCATTTGGGGCCTTCTCCTCCTCCTCCCTTGTCCTATCCACTGCCACAGAGGCAGCCGTGACTGAAAGGCTGCTTCCCCTTGGGATTGGTGAATGTTTCACAGGGATCATTAAGCCAGAGCACCTGGGAGCAGCTGCCCTGCCTCTGACAGAGGGCCTATCCCACTCAGGCTGGCTGATTCCACTTGGGACCAAGAGGGTTTCACAGAAGATTAATAAACCAGGGCACTTGGGAGCAGTTACCTTATAGAGTGCCTGTCACCTAGTCTTCCAAGGAGCTTGGAGTTCATTCCCTTCTCTGCTGAAAGAAAAAAAAAAAAAAAAAAAGCAAATGCTTTTTTGTTCCCTATGGACAAAAGCTACTGCCTTCTCTGAGGGAGGATAAAGCCAAAAGACCTCTCCCTGAACTGCAAGATGCCCGTCTCTTCTGCAAAAAACATACACTCCCTGGAGGCAAGTCTCTGACACGACCACATCTCCTGTACTGGAGCATTTCAGTCACAGCCCACACCTAGTCTGGTAGCCCTACACACATTGGGTTAAGCTGCTTCTACCACCTCTTCTGCAACTGGGCCAAGGTGGGAGCTGGGAATCTGGGTGCTTTTGTGCCCCCAAAGGATAGAGACTTTCATCATTGCTAAGAGAAGAAAGTGTGAATGGTTTGTGTGTCCCACAGTTGCTTATCTCTGCTAATCTCCTAAAGAGAGGCTTACGCTTCCTGTCACAGGCTTACAGCACATCTATCCTTCTCCTTCCTTGAGTGTTCTTCTGGAGCAGAATACCTCACCCTCACTATCACAGCCAGAACTTGAACCCAAGAAGGATTGACAGCAAGTTTGCCAGCTTAGTCTTTGGCTGGTACCCCCAGAACTCAAGCATGTCATCTGGGGGATGACTAAGGATTACTTAACTTAGACCACCACCACTGGTAGCTGAGCACTCTCCCAGGAATCTGAGGCCAAACCAATCCAAATTGGCATCAGCACCACAGTGGGTGTGTATTTATATGAATTGAAAGGCAGCATACCTCTCCTTGTCTACACTGAGAAGAAGATTTCCTGCCAGAGGAGAATAGGTTAACTACAAAGCAATTTGCTTTGAGCCAAGGGTTGAGGCTCCAGATGAGCAGGAATCATCATAAGAACTCTGGCAATATGACATAGCTGGCTGTTTCAACACCCCTGAATGATCAAACTAGCTCTTCAACAATGGACTCCAACCAAAAATAAATTTTTGAAATATTGGACATAAATTTAAAAATATGAACCACAAGTAAGTTCAATGGGATCAATGAGAAAGTTGAAAATCAACACAAAGAAACAAACAAACAAAAAATCAGGACATGAATGAAAAATTCACTAAACAGATAGTTTAAAAAAAAAACATAATATTTTCTTCCATTCTGTAGGTTGTCTGTTTGCTCTTATGATAGTTTCCTTGACTGTGCAGAAGTTTTTAATTTGATCTGGTCCCATTTATTTAGTTTGGCTGTTGCTGTGATTGCCTTTGGGATCTTCCTCATAAATTCTTTCCCTAGGCCAATGTCTATAAGAATTTTTTCAAATTTTTCTTCTAGAATTCTTATAATTTCATGCCTTAGATTTAAGTGTGTTATCTACAATGAATTGATTTTTGTGAGAGGTGATAGGTACAAATCCTGTTTCAGCCTTCTACATGTGGCTATCCAATTCTCCCAGCACCATTTATTGGATAAGGATTCTTTTCCCCAGTGTATG
>CAUYSK010035710.1:0-32435 GCA_963575035.1 Avahi laniger
GGGGTATATGCATGCACAACGAGTGCAATGTGCACCACCCAAATGATGGACATATTTGAAACTCGGACTTAGGGAGGGAGGTGGGGGCAAGGGCAACATATGTAACAGAAACATCTGTACCCCCATAATATGCTGAAATAAATTAAAAAATTAAAAAAAAATTGTCTTGATGGTTATAAAGTATTCAAAATTGTTACCTAATGCATTGTAAGTGAACACTATTTACATATTTGTAAAATAAAGATATTACACTGAAAAAAAAAAAAAAGAATTCATAGGTGACACAAACAAATGGAAAAACATCCCATACTCATCTATTGGCAGAATCAATATCATTAAAATGTCCATACTGCCTGAAGTGATTTACCAATTCATGAAATCCCCATCAAAATACCAATATCATATTTCACAGATCTAGAAAAAATAATTCTATGCTTCATTTGGAACCAAAGAAGAGCCCAAATAGCCAAAGCAATCTTAAGCAAAAAGAACACATCTGGAGGTATCACATTACCTGACTTCAAATTATACTACAAGGCTGCAGTAACCACAACAGCATGGTACTGGTACTGGTATAAAAGTAGAGACATAGACCAATGGAATAGAATAGAGAACCCAGAAATAAAACCATTTAGCTACAACCAACTAATATTCAACAAAGCAGACAACAGCATACACTATTCAATAAATAGTGCTGGGAAAATTGGGTAGCTGCAAGCAGAAGAATGACACAGGACCCCTATCTCTTGCCATATCCAAAAATTAATTCAAGATGGATAAAAGATATAAATGTAAGGCATAAAAATTCTAGAAGAAAACATAAGAAAATCTTTTCTAGACATCATTGACCTAGGCAAAGAATTTATGACTAAGATCCGAAAGGCAAATACAGCTTTGACCTTATTTATGTGTTTATGAAGAGTTTGTGAATTCCCAAAATACCATGGGAAATAATTAACAATTTCATAGTTTTATCTAGCTTTATGCAGTTCTTATTTTAGTGCTGCTAGGTGGATTGTTGTATTGTTTGTGTTTTGTCTACAGTATAGCTAGATTATCTGAAAAGTAAATTGTGCAATGAAAATACCATAATACTCATATTATCTACATACTTTACTTCATTATATCAATCCAGGCTCATTTCCAGCAATTCCCTATTTCAAACTTTACATTCAAGAAACACTAAATTATTTGCATTTCCTAGAACAAACCACGTGTTTTTTATGTCTTCTTGCCTTTGGATATATTCTTCTTTCTATTTAGAATGACTTTCTATCCTTTGTCCACCAGGGGAATTCTTATCTATCTTTCAAGGCTAATTTAACTATTATTCTTTCAATGAAACCTCCCAGATACCCCCTTACTTTCCAAGGCAACACTGATCACTCCTTTCCCTCTGCTAGCACTGAACCTGTCCACATCTCTATTATTAAACTTGTCCCTCTAAATGATTTGACTGTCTCCTCAATGAAAACATGAGCTCTTTTAGGGAAGTGGACCAGATTCCATGGATTATTGTATACTCAGAGCCTACAATGTACTTGATAATGTAGTAAACACTCAATTTATGTTTGATAAATGAATACATGAATGCATGTATACAGCAAAAGTGATATAGGTATATTTGATTCAGTGAACAATCATTTTGTTTTACTAAAATGTTCGTGTCCTAACACTATGTTTAAAGTATAGCTTTAACATAAAAATGAGATCTCTGAGCAACTTTTATAGTAAAATTGTGTATTTCTATGGCAGAGTTTGAAAAAAAATCCATAGTTAAGGTTCTAATTGAGAATGGTTCTCTTTTGCTGGAAAATTTAAATGATAGGTTTTTATTTAATAGTAAGTAGTATGAGTGATATGGCAATGTAGAAAGGTCAAGCATTATTTTCAAAAACAACATATAAAACATATTGGCATAGGAAATACTTCTGGCTTACAGAATGATGTACAAATAACATCTCACACTGGAGAGATAAAATAATAAAAGAATTCATATTTTAAGACTGCTGCTAGAAAAATGGCACACTTACAGGTTTCATCAGAGGCCACAAAAATAGAAGGTTCTCAGAGACAAAAGACATTAAAATAGAAAATGTAAAAATATCTGTCTCATCAATTATATAGATGATCGAAACAAGAGATATGTTCTGACCTATCCCAGATTCACAAGACAAGCCCCACTAAAAGGTAGAACCCATTTTTCCAGCTTCCTATTCCATGGGAAGAAGTTATGGTGTTAGATTTACCAAGTTTTATGCCTGATTCTATATGATTCAGAAACATTTATGATGCCCTTGCCAGTAAGTAAATACTTACAACTAGGAAGAATGGATCATTTTGCTATTTTAAAATAGATCCTTTCAAGATAACATTTTATAAAGAAACAAATTTGTGGGAGTCAAGACAATGTTTTCACTTGACAGCAATGGTAAACTATGCCCATAACATGTGCTTGACTCAGTATGCCATGAAAAAAAGAGCAGGAGATTATCATCCAATACCACAGCTTTCTGATTACTAGGCTGAGCTATGGCACACTAGGCCTCATCCATTTCTCTGTCTTATATATAGTCGGCCATAAAGGTGGCTCTAGAATTCAGCCTTTTTCCAATTAGTTATTCTTTATGTTGAATGAACTGGGATTAAAATAGAAGTAATTTAAGATTCAAAAGAAAAAGAAAATAGCATAAGAAGACAGTTTATTTTAGTTTAAAATTTTTTCCAAGTTTTCGCATGTAGCTTTGTCTAATGGCAGAAGCAATCTCAACCAGAAAACATTATTTCTTTCTTCATTCACTGATTTAGGCAATATATATTTACTATGGCTGTGAAATGGACATTGCCCTATGGCTGTAACAGAAAAGGAGACAATAAAGAACATGTCCTTATGATACAAAGAGGAGTTGCCCTATGTGAACCATAATACTAACAAGTACCACACATCACCTGTCTGCTATATGCTAAAAGATTTACATACATTATCCTAATCTATATGACAACCCCATAATTTATGAATTTCTGTGTTGCCCCATCAACATGATTTTTTAATTTAAAAGTCAATAGATATTTTTTTTAAAAAAATAGTAACTCATCAGGTAAAAGAAATCTCTCACAAGCAGAGCAAAAACATAGAGATAAGAACCACAAAGGAAAGGAAAGCTTTGGAGGCTAGATATAAGATATTTAAGAGTATGTAAAACCAGAGTTCCAAGTGTGATAAAAAGAAAATAAGAGGTGATAATTAAAGAAATAAGATTGCTTAAGCCCAGGAGTTCAAGACCAGCCTCAGCAGCATATCAAGACCCCATCTCCATAAAAAATAAAAAAATTAGACAGGCATGGTGGCTCAAACCTATAGTCCCAGCCCCTCAGGAGACTTAAGCAGAAGAATGGCTTGAGCCCAGGAGTTGGGCCTACAGTGAGCTGTGATCTGCACTCTATCTAGAATGGGTGCCCGAATGAAACTCTGTCTCAAGAAAAGAAAAAAGAAAGAAAGAAGAAGAAATTTCCCTGAATAAAGAAAGATGTAAGCCTACAAGATGGAGAGTAAAATAGATATTTTCACCAAAGAAATGATATAACAAGAGAACAATTCTGAAATGATCTCTCCTTAGCATGAGGTTTGAAAAGAAGGTACTTTCTTAATCATTATTAAAATCACTGTACTCTAAAATAACAGATAAAATACATTCATTTTTATTTGAATTCTGCTAGTATCCTTCTTGTGGCAGTCACTTGTCCTTTCAGAAAATGTCAACAAATTTGAAACATTTATTTTTTTGTAAAGGAAAACTCAGAGATATTTTCAACAACTTTAAAAAAAAAAGCTTTATCACATCTGTGAACCTCTTGTGGTATAAAATATTTTCAGTTGTGTTTCTGTCTCATAACAAAATAATATTAAAGTACAATTTAAGTACAATTTAAGAAGATATCAAAAATTTGAAGAGGCAAATAAATTAAAGAAATTATACTGATATCCAATTTCCCTCCCACTTTATTCTCAGTCTCACCATTCCTACTATGCAATTATGTTTGTCTTCTCTATTCCCTGAGTGATGAACAGTGAGGGCACTCCATTCCTTTCCCAAATTCCATTCATCAAATATATATGACAATGTAACATATGACACAAGTCACATTTTGATTTAATGGGAAAAAAATAGTTTATATAATAAATTCTGTTGACCTAACTGGCTATCCATTTGCAAAAAAAGCAAAACTAAATTCCTAATTCCTTTTAAGAATTAAACAAAATAAAACAATATAAATATTAGAAGAAAAATTATAGAATTGTTTGCATAAATTTGAGGTAGAGAGAAATGTGGAATAAAAACAACAAATGTAAAATTCCGTGAAGGACTAGATAGATATAATTAAATATGTAAAAATATTAAATGTCTTAGGGTGAAGATATTATAATCAATGAAAAAGGATAAATTAAAAATAGAGAAAAATATTAGTTACATATCTAAGAGACAAAAGGTTAATATAAAAGACTTCCTGAAAGTTATCATTTTTTAAATAACAAATCAATGGGAAAGGAGAAAATTCAATTTTCAAAAAAGAAAATTCAAGTGCCCAATAAACTTAAGATACTTAACATTTTTTTACATAATTGGTTATTAAAACTAAAAATATGCATATCCTGGCCAGGTGCGGTGGCTCACGCCTGTAATCCTAGCACTCTGGGAGGCCAAGACAGGCGGATTGTTTGAGCTCAGGAGTTCGAGACCAGCCTGAACAAGAGCGAGACCCCGTCTCTACTAAAAAAAATAGAAAGAAATTATCTGGACAACTAAAAATATATAGAAAAAATTAGCCGGGCATGGTGGCACATGCCTGTAGTTCCAGCTACTTGGGAGGCTGAGGCAATAGGATCGCTTGAGTCCAGGAGTCTGAGGTTGCTGTGAGCTAGGCTGACGCCACAGCACTCACACTAGCCAGGGCAACAGAGTCAGACTCTGTCTCAAAAAAAAAAAAAGCACGTGGACTGGGAGGTGGTGTTGTGACCACCTTTGGACAAAACCATTTGCCACAATGGCTTGTTAGGCCCTATGAGATCTTCACCCTCACCACCTTCCTGAGCTTTCTTGTCATTCTTCTTCTTGTTCCTTCTGCTGCAGGCACACTGGCTTCTTTACTGTTCTTTGAAAACCCAAGCACACTCCTCCTTCAGGGCTTTTGCACTTGCTCTTCTTTCTCTCTCTAGACAGTCTTTTCCCCAGATGTCTAAATGGCTTGCTCTCAGATTTCCTTTAGGTCTCAAATTGTCAACCTCTCTATTCCTTTACCCTGTATAAGGTAGTCACAGCCTTACCCTCATCCTGCTATATTTCTCTGTGTGGCACCTATAAACTCCTGCCATTTTTATATATGTTTTATTTTATGTGTTTGCATCTTTTCTGTCTCCCCATTGGAATGTTTGTTCCATGAGAGCAAGGACTTCATCTGTTTTGTTTAGTATTGGAACCAATGCTTTCAGCCAATAGTTACAGAAGGCCGGAGACCTGCCAACAGTCACATGAATGAGCTTGGTTGTTTTTTGTTTTGTTTTGTTTTAGAGACAGTCTTGCTCTGTCTCCCAGGCTGGAGTGCAGTGGCACAATCATAGCTCACTGCAACCTCCAACTTCCAGGCTCAAGAGGTCTTCCTGGCTCAGCCTCCGGAGAAGCTAGCACTACAGGCACACACACGCCACCATGTCTGGCTAGTTTTTTTAGTTTTTTGTAGAGATAGGGTCTTGCTATGTTGCCCATGCTGCTCTCAAACTCCTGGCCTCAAGTGATCCTCCAGCCTCAGGCTCCCAAAGTGCTGGGATTACAGATGTGAGCCAAGACACTGGCCTGAGTGAGCTTGGAAGTGACTCCTCCCCAAGTTGTGACTTGAGGTGACCATAGCCCCAGCCAACACCTTGACTATAGCTTTGTGTGAGACCTGAGCCAGAGAGGTACCTAGCCAAGCTAGGTGCAGATTCCTGACCCACAGAAAATGTGAGATAATAAATATTGTTATTTTAAGCTGCTAAATTTTGGGGTGGTTTAGAGAGATAACTAAGCAGCAATAGATAGATAACTAATACAGAGCCCTTCTGTGGTAGGTTGTTACAATAATGGTTCCTAATGAATTGTACCTCTCAGCATCCACGCCCTTGTGTAGTCCCCTCACACGCTGACTTGGGGTTTGGCCATGTGACTTGCTTTGTCAGAAAGTGTGAGGCAAGAAGAGGTTTGGGAAGCACAATACTTGCACGCTGATGCCCGCCATGTGGGAATCCTGAGACCACCGGCATCTGAAGAAGCCACAGACAAAAGGCCATGTGAAGAGACGCCCAGCTGTCCACACTGTTCCAGCCATTCCAGCCGAGCTGCAGGTGTAGACACATGAGTGAGTCCAAGAGAGACCAACAGGAGAACTACACAGTTGTGATAAGTAATAAATCATGTTGTATGAAGCCAATAAAGTTTAAAGTGGCTTTTTATAGCAGTGGATATCTGATGCATCTTTCTTCTCTTTACTCCACTACAATCCTAGTCAGGACTACTCAAACACTGAATCCTTCTATTCTCCTGTTCTCATCTACCTCTGAGTGAACCAACATGCATGCACATACACACGCTTTCTAGAAACACACTGTATTAGTTTCCGAGGACTACTGTAACAAATTAGCACAAACTGAGGGGCTTACAACAACAGAAAGTTATTCTCTGGAAGTTTTGGAGGCTACAAGTTTAAAATCAAGGCGTTGGCAGGGTTATGCTCTCTCAGGGGGTCTAGGGGAGACTCAGTTTGGTGTCTTTCTCTTGGCTTCTGGTGTCACTGGCAATCTTTGGTGTTCCTTGGCTTGTAGCTGTATAACTTCACTCTCTGCTTCTGGTAGTACACGGCATTCTCCTCCCGTGCCTTCGCATCATATTGGATTAAGGGCTGACTGTTCTCCAGTGTGACCTCGTTTTAACTAATTATGTCTGCAAAGACCCTATTTCCAAATAAAGCCATGTTCTGAGATACTGGGATTAGGATTTCAACACATCTTTTGGGGAAATACAATTCAATCCATTACACTTGCCTATAGCTTTCCCCGCAGTTGTACATTTTAGAGCCCTTAAATATTCCAATCTTCAATGCAACAACACAGTAATTTTTAGTATTTAATGAACAAACATTTATAGAATGTCTACTATGTGCAAAACACTCATTTGGGTTTTATTTGATTCAAACTAATGTGTATAAACACTTGGTCATTAAATTAGAGTTTGTATTAATTTGAGCTCAAGGCCTTTCCTTTTTTAGAGCACGTTAAGCACTGAAGAACAGACCCGTACACATGCCTGTGTATGGCGAAATGACTATGCCTGCCACCGTTGCCAGGAGATTTCCCAGATCGGCACTCACTCACGTGTGATCAACAACCTTTTGCTAAGCCAAAGTTAGCTGGCGTTTTGTGGGCCAGTTAATATGACCTTGGCACTCAGCTTTTCCCTCTGCAATGACAGGATGATGCCTCAGCCACTTTTGTTTGTTTGTTTCAACATTTTTTTTTTTCCTAAGCCAAATTTTCCCGGGATTTTCTTTCAAATCTGTTTTGGAGCCACAACCTCAAATGTTCCCAGCTTTGAAGATCAGTAGTACTTTTTCCACACTTTCGGGTTTTCTAGTATTGCATAACTTATACTTGTCTAGACTTTTTCATTCTTTTGTTAGTGCTGTTTAAGTTTTCTCATCCTTTCATACATACTGTTTACTTAATCCCTTCCTCTGCTTTCCTTATTTTGATGTCCTTGTTCTAACTACATAGACTGAATGCTTAATTCATTTATTTTCATTCTTTCTTGCTTAGTAATGAATATACATGAACCATGCACTTTTTTTTTTGTAGAGGAGGGTCTTGCTAGGTTACCCCAGTCTGATCTCAAACTCCTGGCCTCCCAAAGTGCTGGGATTAGAGGCATGAGCCACCACACCTGGCCATGCATTTTCTTTCTAAATACAGGGTTGTCTAGCTATTAAAATCCCCCATTCACCAAGCTCAGATCTGCTTACTGAGCAAACCTTCCCTTACCATCCCTCCCTAAAATAATTTCTATCTTCTTTTAAATCAGTTTTGGAACACTCATTTGGCAACCTCTGAAGAGGATGGCCCCGTGTTTATTTTCACAGAGCTTTCTTTCTGCCTTAGCATAGCGTCCCAGCACAAAGAAATGATAATTAATGGACTTCATTGAACACTTACCCTGTAGCTGACATTGCACTAAGTATTTTACACACATTATTTTAACCTCTCCCTACCAATCTCCTACATTCGTTTTACAGATAAAATGGTACTCAAATGTTTGTCTTCTGTTTCTATTCTCGAACATGCTGGACATGCCGTTTCAGGGCCTTCCTACCCTCTTGCCTGTGTCTCTCTCCCTCCATATTCTAACTCAGTGCTCGGAGCAAATGCCATCTCTGCAAAGCTATACTGACCACCTGATCTACAATAGCCTCCCTCTACACTTTCACACATTGTATTTTATTTTATGCATAGCATTATCTCAAATTATCTTGCTCATTTGTTTCCTTGTTATGATCTGCCTGCACCACTAGACTTGAAACTTCAAGTATCCTAGGAGCCCCCTAGGAACAACATCTGGCACACAGCAGGCACTGAATAAGTATTTATGGAGTGAATGCATTCCTGAAGGTGAATCGTGAGATCTGAGGAGCCAGTACTTTGGGGCTCTGCAGAGTAAAAGTAGCAGCTACTTTTGAGTCTGGAAGTGTGATCCTGGGAGGTAAGAGACACCTCTCACCAGATGTGTGCCTCAATGCGCCTCACTTAATGAAAACTGGGTTTCCTCTCCATTGAAAAGGGCAGGGAGGCCCCCTCGGCTCATTGTCATTATCTGAGGTTCTACAGAGTGGAGGCGGAAGAGAGCGCGCTCAGCAGCAGAGCAGGAGGAAGGAGGGAGAGGAAGGAAGTGCTTGAGGGGGAGGGTCTGGTGTCCCAGGGGAGCAGAGGGGAAAGGGGACGCAAGCGGGCGCCGGGGTTGGGAAGGGGGCACGGTGTATCTGGCTGGAACCGGGTGGGACAGGGCCTGGCATGGAATAGGAGCGAGGGAAGGGTACGAAAAGAGTGTTGGGGGACGCCGGGGGAGTCCGGTAACCAAGGGGCGACTAGAGGTAGGGAGGGGACGCGCAGGAGTTGCCAAGGGTGAACCCAGAGGAGCGCGGTCTATCCGGTTGAGACTGGGCAGGACAGGAAGCGGGATGGATCTCAAGGGAGTGAAGGGCATGCAGGGGTCACCGAAGAGGTCTCGGGGAATCCTTGGCGGCGGAGGAGAGCAAAGGGGGTGCAGAGGGGAAGCCGAAGGCAGCAGAGCGGAGCGGGCGAGTGGGAAGGAGGCGCGGAGGGGCGCAGGTGGACGCGGGGCTGCCAAGGGCTCGCAGGGTCGCCGCGGGAGCGCGGAGGAGGCGCGGCTTGCGCGGGCTGGGCTGGGCTGGCGGGGCGCCGACGAGGGGGCGCGCCGGGGTCGCCGCGGGCGGGCGCAACAGCGGGGCTGGGCGCGGGCGGAGCAGCCCCAGTGGCTGTCGCCTCACTTCCGGGAACGCCTGGACACCGCGGCCGCAGCCTGCTAGCAGCGCTGCCAACCCGCCGGCCCGGGGCTGCGGAGCGGGTTTGCGCGCAGGCCCGGCCAAAGCTGCACTGTCGGCGCGGCGTGGGCCCGTCTGCGGCCATGGGGGCGTCCGCGCGGCTCCTGCGCGCAATCATCATGGGGGCCCCGGGCTCGGGCAAGGGCACTGTGTCGTCGCGCATCACCCAGCACTTCGAGCTGAAGCACCTCTCCAGCGGGGACCTGCTCCGAGACAACATGCTGCGGGGCACAGGTGGGAGCCCTGGGCGGAGGGCTGGGTGTGCGCGGTCGCCCGGGTCGGGTTTGCGGGCGGAGGGGCCAAAGTGGGGGAAGCGGGTCCCGAATGCGGCCGCAGCATTTCCCTCCCGCCGCCCGGGGGAGAGACTGAGCCCGGAAACCTCTGGTCTCCGTGGGCGGCTTCGGACAGGTTATGGGGGGGAAGGGACACGCTCGAAGTTTAAATATGAAAGGAAACCACTTGGCTCTGTTTGCGCGGCGAGTCTGTCGCCGGTCGAAGCTGCTCTTGAGGGTCCTTGGAGCCGGGCTGTGGCTTATGCTCCACGTGCCCTTGCACAGAGAAAACTGGCGTACGCCCTGCTAGCGTTTGCTCTTTTCCTCTTACTTTCTGTAGTTGTTGCACTCTATGGGATCTTGTAGTTCTGACCTTTCCCCGTAATCTGAATGCCGAGTATTATTTACCCTTGTTGCAGTCACAAAATTGGCTTAGATTTTGATATCCCCAGAGCTTTCTTAAACACGAAGGCTTTTCTTATGCGTGGTTACATAAAAGATTGTTTATTTCTCATGCCAAATAAATTCTTGTAACTCAGCATAAAATCCAGTCAGCAATTTGCACACTTTACAATTGGTGAATCTGTGGTATGTAAATTCTATTTTAAGAACGCTGCTTTAAAAAAGTCAACAGCAGGATAAATTTCTTTTCTCAGAAGTGTTGACCTTTACTTTCCAAAACAGAACCCATTGGAAACTCCTTTTCAAATCTGTTTACATAGAAATAATGTCTACACAAGTTTTTTTTTTTTTTTTCAAGTATTGGAAACAGGTTAGAATTGCCTAAAATAAAAAGCAAAGTCCTTTTCTTGCCTCGGTCCCATTCTTACTAGGGGAACAATGTGTATTGTTCTAGAAGTGTTTACTTATGTACAAGCACATATATGCCTTTATTTTATGTAATAAGTAACCCTGTATATAATATACACATACTTTGCACCAGTGTGTTTTTACTTTATATCTGGGATGTTTTTCCACATGAAGACCTAGAAATCCATTTCATTTTTCATGTTTTATTCTTTTTTTCCTTTATCTTTTTTCTCCTTGTTGCATTTGTATTTGCAAAGTCGAGCATGTTCACAAGTCATTAAGGAGTCTTAAAAATGATACTTAATTTCATCAAGGTTCCATAATTATTTTCCTATTGTTAGCCACTGACATTGTTAACCATTCTTTGCTATAATAAATACTGCTATGACTGTCCTTGTAAATGAACATTTGGCTGCATCTTTGCTTATTTCCTTCAAATAAATTCCTAGTGTGGAATTTTTACAAGTATAGTACCATTAAATAAAGCTACAGGATTGCACCAATTTACTTTCCAACCACCATTTCATGAGGGTGCTGTATTTTGGAACCCATGGTTGTATTTTATACCTAAAGTTTAAAATCATCTCAGAAGGTAGAAGGACACTGGGCAACCCATGACAGTAGCAAACTTGAAGTAACTGTAGACCACCACTGAACGTTGACATCAAGAAGCTTAAATCTGTCCCGCAGACATTTAGTCCAATCTTTTCTTTTAAAAATGAGGAAACTGAGTTCAGGAGAGGTTAAAGAATTTGTTCAATAGTAAAAGTATTTCATGAAGAGCTAGGATGAAAAAACCCAGGTTTCTTTGTGTGCCAATGAAACACCCTTTCCACTCATCCTTTTCTTATAAGGACACCAATCTTATTGGAGATTAATGCCCCACCCTTCTGACCTCTGTTAATCTTAATTAGGTCCTTAAAGTCTGTGTCTCCAAAAACAGTCACATGGGAGCTTAGGGTTTCAACATGTGGATTTGGGAGGCACAATTCAGTCCATAAAACATGTAAACATAGTTTTAGCAGTGTGATATGTGTTCCAATAGAGACAAGTTTGTAACATCATGGAAGTCCTAGTTGCCTAGGAGGTTGAGTGACACCTCACTGTGAAGACCCCTTGAAAGATGAGTAAGAGCTTATCAGGCAAAAGAGGGGAGCATGGGGCTTGTGCAAAAACTAGGGGGATCCAGAAGATGCAGAGCTCTGGTGGGGGAGAGGAGGGGGGTTGTTGAGGGTCAAGTACAAATGGGGAGGATGGGGGAGGTGGAGAAGTCAGATGAGGCTGGACCCAGGTGGGATTTTATGTAACTGAGAATTTATGCTACAGCAGAGTGAATGGGAAGGGGCAGAGTGTAGACCTGGAAAGGGAACTCTCTAGATGTTTCACTGAAGAGGAGAGAGATTGGGTGATGGTTAGAGGGAAGACCAATGGTCTAGGGAGGCTTTTGTTTTCAATATGATTCTTGTGAAATATTCCATGTGTCAAAGAATTATTATGTCTGTGCATGGTTAGAAGAAGAATAAAATGAGCACCATTGACCCACGACCAGAGAGAAAACCAGGACTTCCCCCCAGCCCCTCCCATGCACATCTCCTTCCTGCCCCCCAAAAGTAACTACTATGTTGACTCAAGTGTTTATTATTTGAGAAAGATTTTTTTAAAAAAAGTTTATCATTTAACTCATTCCCTGACATTCTTCTAGTTTCATTTTGTTTTGTTTAGACACATTTTTAAAAGTAAAGTTTTCTGTAGTTTATTATGTAATGATGCTAAAAGCAGTTTTGGCAGGAACTAGGTTAATTCTCTGTAGCCCTTTCTGTTGTTGCATGTAAAAGGGAACTGTTACATGCAGGTGGGTCACATCTCTCTTTTGTACTGCATAGCTGCTCAAACTAAGTTTGAATAAACTCATTCAGATATGAGAGGCGGTTGGTTTGGGTTGCAATGTGACCCGTTGTAAGAATGACCAGGCTTCAAAAGTAGATACAGAATTAAAAATTGGTTTTTATGTAATACAAACACTTATTCTCATACTAATGTCTACATGTTTTAGGATTTCTGGTTACTATCCTTAAAAGTTAGTTTTGACCTTCCTTATTTTTCTCTGACCTTCCTTTACTGTTTTTATTTGTGTATAACTTTGTAGAAAATTAGCTTATTATGTATAGTTTACTCTTTTTGTTTTTGAGACAGAGTCTCACTCTGCTGCCCGGGCTAGAGTGCAGTGGCGTTGCTCACAGCTCCCTGCAATCTCAAACTCCTGGGCTCAAACAATCCTCCTGCCTCAACCTCCTGAATGGAGTAGTGGGGACTACAGGCACACGCCACCACACTTGGCCCAGCTAATTTTTCTACATTTTGTAGAGATGGAGTCTTGCTCTTGTTCAGGCTGGTCTTAAACTCCTGGCCTCAAGCAATCCTCCCACCTTGGCCTCCCAGAGTGCTGGAATTACAAGCATGAGCCACTGCACCTAGACAGAATAATTTCCTTTTAAACTAGCCTTTTTGTGTTTTGTAGGTGTGGGAGCTCCCAAATTTGTTAATTTTTGAATCAAAAAAGGAAATACAGTTGACCCTTGAATGACACAGGAGTTAGGGGTGCTGAAAACCTACCTATATAACTTTTGACTCCCCCAGAACTCAACTATTAATATTAATAACCTACTGCTGACCGGAGCCTCATCAATAAGATAAACAAGCAATTAACATATTTTCTATTCTTATAATAAAGTAAACTAGAGAAAAGAAAATATTAAGAAAGTCATAAGGAAGAGAAAGTATATGTGCTATTCATTAAGTGGAAGTGGATCATCATAAAGATCTTTATTTACCTTGTCTTCATGTTGAGTAGGCTGAGGAAGAGGGGGAAAGGGGGGCGTTGCTTTTGCTGCCTCAAGGGTGGCAGAAACAGGAGTAGACGCTCGCAGTTCAAACCTGAGTTGTTTGAGAGTCAACTATAGTATTTTTGTGAAGAGTCTATTGAGATATAATATTAAATTATAGACAGACGAATAAAGTTTTATCAAATGTCCAAAGAACATGCTGGATGAGTCTTTGCATATAATTTTGGGAGGGGGTAAACATTTGAAATGTATTAATAATAAGCTGCTCAGACTTTGAAATAGGGAGTTGAGTCATTTTTTTTTCTTTTAAGTAAATGCCAATTGAAGCATTTCAGGCTTCAGGTTTTAATAAATATTGTGGATAAATGTTTATTGATAAAATTCATGATAAATGAAAAACAGATTATTAGATTATACATAGGCTTATCTATGTATACACAAAACTCAAAGTATCTGGAACTTTTTATATTATCAGTTTTAATAATAATTATCTCTGAGTAGTGATGGGATTATGAGTGGATTTTTCTTTTTTTCATTTTTGCTTATCAGGAATTTTTCGTCTGTTTTTTTTTTTTTAAATGTGTATCGAGATTTAATTTATATGCCAAAAAATTAACTCTTGTAAAGTATATGATTCAGTGGTTTTTAGTATATCCAGAGTTGTGCAATCATCGCATTGATCGACTTTAGAACATTTTCATCACCCCCAAAGAAACCCTGTTCATATTAGTAGTGACTACTCATTTCTCCCCAATCCTCCCAGCCCTAGGCAACTACTAATCTTCCTTCTGTCTCTGTAGATTTGCCTAGTGTGCACATTTTATAAAAGTGGAATCATATAATACGTGGTCCTTTGTGTTTGGCTTCTTTCACTGCGCATGTTTTCAGATTTCATCAGTGTTGTCACATGTATCAGTGCTTTGTTTCTTTTTATTGCCGAATAATATTCCACTGTATGAATATACCACATTTTATTTATCCATCAGTTGACGGACATCTGGGTTGTTTCCACTTCTTGGCTATTTTGAATAATACCGCTATGAACATTCATGTACAAGTTTTTGTGTGGACATGTTTTTATTTCTCTTGGGTATATACCTCGGAGAGGAATTTCTAGGTCATATGGTAACTCTCTTTAATCTTTTAAAACTGCCACGCTGTTTTACAAATTGGTTGTATCATTTTATAATCCTACCAGCCATATGTGAGAGTTACAGTTTCTCCACGTTCTTGCCGACACTTGTTACAGGTATACTTTGTTTTATTGTGCTTCTCAGATACTGTGGCAACCCTGTGTTGAGCAAGTCTGTTGCTGCCATTTTTCCACCATGTGCTCATTTCCCATTTCTGTGTCACATTTTGGTAATTCTTGATATATTTAAAATGTTTTCATTATTACTATATCTGTTGTGATGATCTGTGATCCTTGATGTCTGATGTTATTGTAAAAGTTTCAGGGTGCCAGGAAACAAGCCCGTGCAAGAAGGCAAACTTAAGTGATAAATGTGTGTGTTCTCACTACACCAACAAGCCATTCCTCAGTCTCTCTCCTTCTCCTTGGGCCTCCCTATTCCCTGAAACACAACAATATTGAAATTAAGCCAATTAATAACCCTACAATGGCCTCTAAGTGTTCAAATGAAGAGAGTGGTACATCTCTCACTTTAAATCAAAAGCTAGAAATGATTAACTTAGTGAGGAAGGCATGTTAAAAGCTGAGATAGGCCTAAAGCTAGGCTTCTTGTGCCAAACAGTTAGCCAACTTGTGATTGCAAAGGAAAAGTCCTTGAAGGAAATTAAAAGTGCAACTCCAGTGAACACAGGAATGATAAGAAAGTGAAACAACCTTATTGCTGATATGGAGAAAGTTTTAGTGGTCTGATAGATCAAACCAACTGCAACATTCCCTTAAGCCAAAGTCTAATCCAGAGCAAGCCCTAACTCTATAAAGGCTGAGAGAGGTGAGGAAGCTGCAGAAGAAAAGTTTGAAGCTAGCAGAGGTGGGTTCATGAGGTTTAAGGAAAGAAACCATCTCCAGAACATAAAAGTGTAAGCAAGTGCCTATTAGAAGCTGCAACAAGTTATCCAGAAGATCTAGCTAAGATCAATGATGAAGGTGGCTACACTAACCAATTTTTTCCATGTAAACAAAACAGCCTTCTATTGGAAGAAGATGCCATCTAGGCCTTTGATAGCTGGAGAGGATAAGTCAATGCCTGGCTCCAAAGCTTCAAAGGACAGGCTGACTCTCTTTTTAGGGGCTAATGTAGCTGGTGACTTTAAGTTGAAGTCAGTGCTCATTTGCCATTCTGAAAATCTTAGTGTCCTTAAGAATTATGCTAAATCTATTCTGCCTTTGCTCTATAAATGGAACAACAAAGCCTGGATGACAGCATATCTGTTTACAGCATGGTTTACTGAATATTTCAAGGCCACTGTTGAGACCTACTTCTCAGAAAAAAAGATTCCTTTGAAAATATTACTGCTCACTGACAATGCACCTGGTCACCCAAGAGCTCCGATGGAGATGCCCAAAGAGAGGAATGTCGTTTTCGTGCCCGCTAACACAACACCCATTTTGCAGCCCATACAAGGAGTAATTTCAATGTCCAAGTCTTATTTAAGAAATACATTAATATTTCATAAGGGTATAGATGCCATAGATAGTGATTGCTCTGTTGTATTTGGGCAAAGTAAATTGAAAACCTTGTGAAAAGGATTCTAGGTGTCATAAGGAGTGTTTGTGATTCATGGGAGGGGGAGGTCAAAATATCAACATTAACAGGAGTTTTGAAGAAGTCGATTCCAACCCTCATGGATGATTTTGAGGGGTGAGGAATTCAGTCGGGGAAGGAAATGCAGCTGTGTGGTAGAAACGGCAAGAGACGTAGAATTAGAAGTGGAGCCTGAAGATGTGACTGAATTGCCGCAATGTCATGAGAAAACTTTGTAATGGATGAGTAGTTGCATGAATGAGCAAAGAAAGTAGTTTCACCAGGAGTAGAATCTACTCCTGGTGAAAATGCTGTGGACATCGTTGAAATGACAACAAAGAATTTAGGATATGACATAAGCTTAGTTGATGAAGCAGTGGTAGGGCTTGAGAGGATGGACTCTAATTTCTAAAGTTCTACTGTGGGTAACATGCTATTAAACAGCATCACATGCTATGGAGAAGTCTTTGTGAAAGGGAGAGTCCATCAATGCAGCAAACTTCATTGTTGACTTATTTAAGAACTTGCCACAGCCACCTCATACTTCACCAACCACCACTCTGCTGATCAGTCAGCAGCTGTGAACATCCAGCAAGACCCTCCACCAGCAAAAAGATAACAACTTGCTCAAGGCTCAGATGATCATTAGCATTTTTTGGAAATAAAATATTTTTAAATTAAGGTATGTACATTGTTTTTTTAGACATAATGCTATTGCACAGTTAATAGACTACAGTATAATGTAAAGATAACTTTTGTGTGCACTGAGAAACCAAAACATTTGTATGACTCAGTGGATTGCCATATTCACTTTATTGCGGTGGTCTGGAACCAAACCCACAAGATCTCTGAGGTATGCGTGTATCTGTCTTTTTCATTAAGTGTGAAATGGTATCTCATTGTGGTTTTAATTTGCATTTCCCTAATGACTAATGATGTTGAGCATTTTATACACGTGCTTTTGGCCATTTGTATATTTCTTTGGAAAAATGTGTATTCAGATCCTGTGCCCATTTTTAAGTTTTTTTTAAATTGTTGAGCTATAAGAGTTCTTTAGCTATTCTAGATACAAGTTCCTTATCAGATATATGACTTGTATAAATTTTCTCCCATCCCACAGATTGTCTTTTCACTTTGTTGATGGTGTTCTTTGAAGCACAAAGGTTTTTAATTTTAATGAAGTCTAATTTATGTATTTTTTCCTTTGTTGGCTATGCTCTTGGTTTTGTATCTAAGAAATCATTGCCTAATGCAAAGTCATGAAGATTTATACCTATGTTTTCTTTTAAGAATTTTATACTTTTAGCTCTTACATTTAGTTCTATGATCCCTATTGAGTTAATTTTTATATAGGATATGAAGTAGAGGTCCAACTTCATTTTTTTGCATCTGGATATTCAGTTGTCCCAGCAGTGTTTGTTGAAAAGACTGTTTTTTCCCCATTGATTTATAGTGGCATCCTTGATGAAAATCAGTTGAGAGTAAATTTGAGAGGTTATTTCTGGACTCCAATTCTAATCCATTAATCTTTATGTCTCTTATGCTGGTACCACACAGTCTTGATTGCTGTTTTGAAATTGGAAGTTTGTGTCCTTCATCTTTGTTCCTCTTTTTCAAGACTGTTTTGACTATTTTGGGTCCCTAGCATTTCCATTTGAATTTTAGGATCTGCTTGTCAATTTCTGCAAAGATACCAGCTAGAATTTGGTAAAATTGCATTGAATCTATAGATCATTTTTGGAGAGTACTGCCCTTCTAACAATATTAACTCTTATAAGCCATGAATAAGAGATTTCTTTCCATTTAGTTAGGTCTTCTTTAATTTCTTTAAACAATATTGTAGTTTTCAGATCGAAACTTTTATACTTTTAAAAAATATATTGCTAATTTTCTAATTCTTTTTATGCAATTATAAATGAAATTGTTTCTTAGTTGCATTTTCAGATTGGTCATTGCTAGATTTTTGTATATTGATCCTGTACCCTGCAACTTTATTGGATTTGTTTATTAGTTCTAATAGTTTTTAGTGGATCCCTTAGGATTTTCTATGTACAAGATCATGTCATCTGCAAATAGAAATAGTTTCACTTCTTTTCTGGATGATTTTTATTTCTTTTTCTGGATTAATTGCCCTGGCTAGTATCTCTAGTACAATATTGAATAGAAGTGGCAAGAGAAGATCATCTTTTCTTAAAGCTGTCCATGAACAGATGAAACTAAGTGCTTTATTAAATAATCCCATCATCTAAATCCATTTGTTGCAATTGGTTGGGGGTTTAGAAGAAGACTTGGCCTAAAGAGTCAAAGTTGAGGGGAGGGACCAATACCAGTTTTTTCAGGACTCAGCTCTGGAAAATTGCAAGTTTTTATAGTTTTTCCCAAACGCTGTTGATGAGGCTGGAGCTCTGCCTCCTCAGAGTAGAGGTCAAAAGCCTGGAGACAGAGAGGTCCACACATTAACTATAGGACCTTTCCAACAGGCTATTTTAGTGAGCCCTGAAAGCTCTCTCTCGGAACCCAGGCGCTTTTCCAAATGCAGTTTATAAATCCAGCAGTACAGCTGTCAAATGGCAACCAGTTTCCATGTAGTTAATGTTTGGTTAAAATCTGATGTTTCATGAATTTGACAATTTAGATTCTATTTTGAGGTCAGTATGGCAGTTCATACCAAGAGTTATGAAAATGTTCACAATATCCCATGACCCTTTGATCTGACTCTTGGGAATTTATCCATTAGAAATAATTCAGAAAAGCAAAAAAGAAAGAAAGGAAAACAGAAAGGGTGTTAAGATCATTAAAAGCATCAATGATGAGGAAAAACCAAGACTAATTTACATAATTGAAATGTCCAACAGTACTATGATAGTATATTTTTATATATTCATTTTATATATTGATGGAGCACAATATAGTCACCAAAAATTAGTGTATAAAATCACTGAAAAGTATTTACAAAATAATGCTAAAAAATGGAAAAAAAGAACTTACAATGGTATATGCACAGATTACAATAGTATAAAAACTCTGAATGTATATAAATGGTTTTATAAGGGAACATGAGGAAATAAAATACTCTTGCATAAGAATGACATATAGTTGTAGGTAATATTTTTAAATTGTTCATAAATCCTTTTCCCAGGGTGTTTTATTAATAAAAATGTAATATGATCACAGACCTAATCTGGTCAAAAATTGAATTGTATTATGAGAGCAGCACTTGTTTTACAGGATTGGAAAAATCTACATAGTAACATATGAGAGCAGGCACTTAAACTGAACCACTTCAAAATAATGACTATTTCAAATTCTTATTTAAAAAAATAATTTTGGTTATTCCATATATTTTTTCCGATAGAAAATTTAGAAAATACAGAAAAATTTAAATTTGTAAAACAAAATCACTCATAGTTCTATCACACAGAGATGACTACTGTTAACATATTGGACTATAGCTTTATTTTTTTGGTTTATATATTTACATTTATATATTTTCCCATAATGGAGAATTTGAAGTAGGTTTAGATTGTTTTGTAACCTCTGTTTTTACCACTTTCATATGGGTGTGTCATCCAAAAGTCCCCTTTAGGCAGCCAGTTCCTAGGGACCTGGAATGGGATAAAACAAATGCACTTATTGATTTCTTCCCCCTCCGCTGCAGAAATTGGTGTGTTAGCCAAGGCTTTCATTGACCAAGGGAAACTCATCCCAGACGATGTCATGACTCGGCTGGCCCTTCATGAGCTGAAAAATCTCACCCAATATAGCTGGCTGTTGGATGGTAAGTGGAGTGTCATGTCATTTCAGCTGCCTACAATTATGAGTGCTGCCAGGACAGTGAGCATTTCATGGGCTCCGCACAGACATCAAGGATGGCGGTCCAGTGGGGAGGGCCTGAGTTCTGCCCCTCACTACCCTGAGGCCTTGGGCCAGTCATCTCTGGCACTGGTTCTTTATTCGAATAGAAAGATGGAAGTGGATTTTATGATTTCTCGCTCCCTTCAGATGTAATTTTAGTTTCTTCCCCCCTCCTTTGAGAATATTCTATGATGAGGGAGGATCACCTCAAAAGAAGGAAGCTCAGGGTAACTTCCAGTAAGCTGTAAACTTTCCCTAGCCTGAGGCGTGGCAGAATCCTTGAGGATAGAGTGATTTTTATTTTTAATATAGAAAGGACACAAAAGAGATTTGTTTTATAAAATTTATAAGCTTTTTCCTTGAAGGAAATCTGAGCCACAGTATTCTTTTGGGGAAGACAGTGCACTAACCTAGCCTTGCTAATTACACACCTTCCCCTTCTCAACCCCGTTCCCCCCACGTGCCCACACGCCATGCGGCCCTCGCCAAGCCCTGCAGCCCTGTCTCGTGCTTTCCCCTTGGGGAAAGTACATTCCAGTAGGAGACAAGTAGTAAACAGGCGAAAACTTGAATAAGTACAGATACTCATGAGTGCTATGAGGTAAGTTAAAGATTGATGTGAATAGAGGCTAATGCGGTAGAGAGAGAGGTGTTTTCTTTACTTCTCTCCCTCTTTTCTTTTTTGTAGAAAATGTAGTTGCATGGCTCAGACTTCAAAACTTTATTTTAAAAAGTTTCAGTCTTGCTTCTATACGCGATGGAAGGGGTTGAGAAACTTTCCATGTGTGGGAGGTCTTGAAGAATGAGTAGAATTATGTGGGAGGAGAAACAAGTCATTTTAGGCTGCAGGCACGGAGTTATCAAAGACAGAGTGGAGATGCTACCGGCACAGGAAAGTGGCTAGCCACCCGTGAGACCAGCCGTGGAGATCCACGGGAGGCAGAGGGGGAACAGACCACAGACCCAGATGGGAAGGGCTTGGAATGTGGCGCTTGTATTGTTTTTGCGTTTGTTGTCATCGTTCTATTGGAAAAATACCTTTCCCTTTTAAAAATTAAAAAGGATTTTGGCCTCCTGGATCTAATCCCCCGCAGGTACCGAGGGATGACTGTACTCCTACTTCTCTTAGTAGAGGGTATTAACTTGTGTTTCAGTGGCTGTTTGATTCTACATTTATAAGAATTTCTAGGTTCATGAGTGTAAACATTTTAATCAAAATTATACCAATACAGAGGTATTTTTACTTAGACTTTTTTTTAGTACAAACCCCATGGTTATAAGCATAGTTGTTGGGTTAGACAGCTTGTGTTCAAATCCCACTTCTACCACTTAATTAATATCTTTGAGAGCTATTAATAGAGTAAGTTACCTAACCTCACTGTGCCTCAGTTTCCTCATTTGGAGAATGGGAATAATAGTAGTGCCTCTCTTAGGGTTATGATGGCCAAAAGAAGTGATCCTTATAAAATATTTTGCATACAGTGTCTGGTATCTATAAAGTGCTCAAGAGATTTAGCTATCATAGTCCATTTGTTCTCATTAAATGTACTAAAATTATTTTCACCAGGATCACTTACTTCATTGTAAATTTTATAATAAATATTTGAATTTTTATTTTACTTGGGGGCTATATAAAATTTTATAGATTGAGCTTTTCCCATTATAAGCTTTCTTTGGGGGCCGATTTTCCCCAAATCCAGGTTTCCTGGGTACAATTTTAGCTATTATCATTGCTATTTTTAGTACATTATAAGGTCTAGGTCACTGGTAAATTTTTCCACCTTTCATTGTTAACAAGAAAATGTAATTTTCCAGACAGTATTTTTAGCTCCAACAAATTATAGCATGTGTAGTTTTACTTTGTCACTTTTTCTTTTCTTTTTGGAGACAGAGTCTTGCTCTGTCACCACAGCTAGAGTGCAGTGGCCTCATCATAGCTCACTGCAACCTCAAACTCCTGGGCGCAAGCGATCCTCCTGCCTCAGCCTCCCAAGTAGTTGGGACTACAGGTGCACACCATCACACCCAGGTAGTTTTTCTACTTTTTGTAGAGACAGGGTCTAGCTCTTGCTCAGGCTGGTCTTGAACTCCTGACCTCAAGCAATCCTCCCATCTCAGCCTCCCAGAGTTCTAGGATTACCGGCATGAGCCCCTGAGCCCAGCCTTACTTTGCCACTTTTGAAAAATGTATTATTTCTACCAGTTTTTCCTGGTGTTCTGGACAAAATGTCCTTAATAACGATATTGCAGAGTCAAAAATTTGGGATCAAACTATTTTGATTTTAAATTCCCTAATATATGTGGGTCTATTTCTGGATTCACTGATCAGTTACATTTGCCTCTTTATTTTTGAACCACACTGTTTAGCTATATAATACATTTGTTTATCTGTTAGAGTTTGTTCCTTTGCATTAATGATTTTCTTTTAGCTGAACTTTAATATCATTTTGTCATATTCCAAAAATAGCCTCTTGAATTTGAGTGAAGTTGATGAGTTCAGTTTGAGTCCAAAGTCGGGAAAAAGCCAATGTCCCAGTTAGAAGGTAGTCAGGAGAAACTCTCCCTTATCTGGGCCTTAAAACTAACTGGATGAGGCCCACCCACATGAGGGAGGGCAATATGCTTTATTTACTCAGCCTACCTTTTTAAATGTTAATCTCATACAAAAACACCTGACAGACACACCCAGAATAATGCTTGAGCAAATATCTGGGCAGCTCATGGCCCGGTCAAATTGACACATAACCACTGTTGCACTATAGCTGTGATCAGCCTGCCTGCTGCTATTACTTTTGTTCAGGTTGCACATTAATTCTTTCCTCTTTCTCCCTCTTCCTTCCCTCCCCACTCCTTGCTTCCTTTTTTTTTTATTATTATTATTTTTTTTTTGGTTTACTTTATAAAGGTTTTCCAAGGACACTTCCTCAGGCGGAAGCCCTAGATAAAGCTTACCAGATAGACACAGTGATTAACCTGAATGTGCCCTTCGAGGTCATTAAACAACGTCTCACTGCTCGCTGGATTCATCCAGCCAGTGGCCGAGTCTACAACATTGAATTCAACCCTCCCAAAACTGTGGTGAGTAGTTGCTGTGGAACTGACATATAGCAGACTACTGTCCTCACGTCCTCTTGCCCTCACAAATGTAAGTTTTGTGAATTTGGAAATCCTCTGCCTGACCAAAACGCCTTGCGGTGTATTCTCAGGTTATTTGGTATAGTCGACTCGGTGGGTATAGTCCACTCAGCTTGCTGGTTTAGGTGCCCCAGGAGCAACAGGGGATTGCTATTCATTCAAAACCATTCAGTGATTTGCTGCTTTGTGCCAGGGAGTGTGTTAGGAGTTGGGGTGACGGAGATATATAATATCTTGGTTTATTTAGGGCTTGCAGTTGAGATTCGCAGTCTGTAGCTGAATCTTTTTGTATATATATGAAATTACTTAGAAGCCGCTTAGAAAACCTTTTAATTTAAGGAGAAGGTGACTGATAACTGTGGAAATAATCCTGGGGTCTCCTGGCTCTGTGTTGCAATGATCTGTCTTTAGATTGGATTCCATTTATTTCAAAGTTAGCACATTGTTGTGCTTATTGCTTTCACAGAGAAGATATATGTTTAAAAAAATAGAACTGCTTATAAAAATATCCTTCAAAAATAGGATACTTGATGCTAGTCTCTTCTAACTCCTGTTTAGGGCATTGATGATGTGACTGGGGAGCCTCTCATTCAGCGTGAGGATGACCGACCGGAGACGGTTATCAAGAGACTGAAGGCTTATGAAGCCCAGACGAAGCCAGTCCTGGAATATTACCAGTGAGTTTTTGCTTTTCAGAACTTCTCTTGCATGATGAAGCACTAAGTCAGTTTTTGATTTTCCATACTTTACAGCTGAAATGCTAACATACCAGAAGACCCAGTTCAAATTGGCTTAAGCAATAAAGGAAATTTATTAGCTTATGTAACAGAAGTCCAGAAGGTAGGCTGGGCTTCCGTCACTCCTAGGTCTGATCATAGTTTTGCCATTCTCTTGGCTTTGTCCTCGGACTTCCTGAATGGTCACAGACATCTGCAGGAACAGTCAAGCCCTTTTTCATCAAGGGCTGAGGGGTAACCTTTCCCCCAGTGAAAACAAGCCCCCGAGCCTCACTCAGATTGAGTCGGCTTTAACAGCCACTGGAGTCAGGGAATGCCTGGCAGTAACTGTGTTAGGTGTGGGTCACTGCCCATTCCTGAACCAGTCCCTAGGGTGGGAAGGATTCCACTGATTAGTCCACACCCAGAACTGGGGGTGGATCAATCTCACCCACACTATGCTCTGTACAGACGCTCCCCAATTTACAATGGAATTACATCCTGATAAACCCATTATAATTTGAAAATGCCAAACACATAGCTTAGCATAGTCTACCTTAAACATGCTCAGAACACTCATATTACATTTGGGCAGAATTGTCTAATATGAAGACTATTTTATGATAAAGTGCTGAATATTTCATGTGATTTATCGAATACTATCATTACAGTAACAGCTAATTTATAGTAGCTGTTACTGTAAGTGAAAAGCAGAATGCTTGCTTGTACGGGTACTCAAAATACAATTTGTACTGAATGCATACTGCTTTCGGACCATCATAAAGTCAAAAAATCATAAATTCAGTCATCATAAATTGGGGATCTTCTGTAGCGCAGGGAGGGTTGGAACGAATGCTGGGGAGGCAAACCTAATAATGCCCATGACATCTGCCAACAGAGGGATGTATATAGCACAGAAGAATCTCAAATGGCAACTAGTCCCTCAGATCATTTATTTGGCTAGTAGGCTTTAAAAGCTGACATGCTAACATTATTTTGTCTGCTCTTCAGGGAATTCATAGCACACAGGAAATATGGGAACTATAATGAGTCAATATTTGACTCAGGCTAAGAAACAGTCTAGTTTTCTTACTCAGCCTTTCTCTCCCCTTACAAAGAAGGTTGATCACCTCGTCTTCCACTGATTCGCTTACTGAATAATGATTCAGTGTCAAGGCAGTACAGGTCGTGGGAGAGCACAGACTCTGGAACCAGAATGCCAAAGTTCAAGTCCCAACTCGCCATTTAATTAACTTTGTCTTTACCTCTTGCTTAATCTCTACCTGTTTTCTCCTCTATAAATTGGGGGTGAGAACAGAGGGTTGAATGACTGAGTTAATATATATAACTCTTAGAATTGTGCCTGACACATACTAAGCACTACATAAATGTTAGCTATTATTGCTGTAATAGAGTAAGTATGCAATAAAAATCTGAAGCAATGGTCTCCAAACTGTTTTAATAGTTATTTCAGGATAGTGAAATTACAAGGGAGTTGGCAATTCACTTTTTATAGTAGCTGTTACTATAATTTCATGATTTGTATAATGAGCTTGGCTCTACAGATTACCAGCTCTGTGGCCTTGGGCAAGGTATTTAACCTCCATGCCACAAATTCCTTATTTGTAAAATCAGGTGATATTAAATAATACCTACTTTATAGTGTTGTTAAGGGAATTAATAATATGAGAGAATCCGTGGAAAGACTTAAAGTAGCCCTGGCATCTATTACATCACTGTCAGTGATTATTATTTACTCTGTTGACACTGTGCTAGTCCCTTGGTTCATATAATTAGACCCAGTCCCTGTCAGGCTCCAAGAAACTCACCTTCTGTATGTGGGTTGGGCAGAGAGCTGGGTAAACAGTATTTCCCATACAGTGTGATAAATGCTTACATTAATCAGGAACCTAATTCACACTAGCTTACGCAAAAGGGGAATTTATTGGCAAATAAAAAGTCCACAGGTAGATGACTAGGTCCAGGTGTTCAAAAGGTGTCATCAAGACTCAGTCACTCAGCTCCATTGTCCAGTGTTGGCTTCAGTCTCGGGGCCAGTGGGCTCTTCCCGTGTGGCAGCTCAACACTCCAGCTTACCTCCCACCAGTTCAGTCATGCTGGCATAAAGGAGCCTCTTTTGCGAGCAAAAGTCCTGGGGTTGGCACCAATTAGCTCTGATCATGTCCATCCTTGAAGATAGAGAATGGGGCAATCTCACCTGAACCTCATGGACTGAGTTTGACAGAGATTGTTTCCCAAAAGTAACCAGAAGAAGGGAGGATGAATTGTTGCTGGGCAGAAAACACCACTGCAAGAGGCAATCCCTGAATGCAGTGGAAGTACCAGGGCTGCAGGAATTAGTTCTGCCACAATGTGGGAAGGGAAGTTAGAGAAGTCCATAGAGATGAAGCGAATGACTTGGGTTCCCATCTTAGGAGATATCTTAAATGTCTTAGGAGAAGTCTTTTTAGGCTTCGTCTGCCTTTTGCTAATTCAAGCTTTTCCTTTTAAGTTCCCACACATAGAACTAAGGCTGGACTTAACTAAAAATTAACTAAAAATTAAAAGTGGTATTTGCAAGAACCTTAGTAGTAGTCAGCATTGTTATTTAAAAATGCCAACAATTGTACTTGTTTTTTTAAAACTTTCCTCAGCCATGGGACATTTATAAGTCTATGTTTACAAACAACATGATGCTCTTTGGGCAGGGCCACTTGTTGAAGAAGCTGGTTCCATTTTATTATACAGAAATTAAAATGACAGATGTTCATCCTAAATGTACAGTTTTTGGATGGAATAGGTGCCTCAGTAATTAGCCTGCTTGTTACACTGGCTTGACTTAAAGTGACTCTTCAAGACGCTTACAACAGTCAAGAAGCTTACAACAGTCAAGAAGCTTGTTCTCTTGAAAGCTGTGAATTTAGAAGGAGGGCTTCTAATATCCAGAGAATACTGTATTTGCACAATTTCCCTCCTTAGCAGATGTTTGGTACCAAGAGAACAGTAAGTGTGATTTAACTAAAGCAAACTGCATGAGGTATCAAGAAAGGAATGCTTTTGTCCCTAGTGCAACCTCTGAAACCTAGTAAGAAGGGTTACAGAGGTGTGACTGATCCTGTTTTCAGAAAGTAATGAACTAGAGTTCTTCAGTTGCTCTTATATAGCCTTTAAACCAGTGTGTATATGTGTAGGTGTGTGCATGGGTTAGAGGAGGGGTGTTAGCAAGAGGAATGCCAGAAACTCTAAAGGGAATGTGTGGTTTGGAAATAAACCCCAGGATTCTGATCCTCACTCCTCAACCATACTACCCACGGGAAACTGGAGTAAATAAAATAGACTTTGGCTGCCGGTCTGGTGACAAGCCAGACAAATCTGCCTGGGAAGAAATGGAAAAAAATCAATAGGAAAAATAATAAAAGCAACACTTTTTATTCCCCTTTCTGTTAAAATTCAGAAGGGTAGAATAAAGGAAAAAACAAACCCGGGCAAAAAGGAAAGATAACCAAGTCTTAGAAAGCTGTTTTTGCAAAGGAATAAGGAGACAAAGTCAAGGGGTTTTCTGGTATCTGACAGGCTCTGTCTGGAAACCAAATACCAACGTGGTAACTAAGTTACTTTACAAGAGACAATTTTATTAGTAAGATAAGAAACTTTGAGCTTTGGAAAGGATTAAATGAACTAGTATATGTAAAGCCTTTAGCACAGGGTTTAGCACACAGTACATGCTCAATAAAGGATAGGTGCTATTATTTTTTTAAAAGCCCAATTCTGTAAGTCAGAGGGCACAACTGAAACTAAAATCTAGGTTTTCCAGTGCCTAGCCAAGTAAGTGCCTTTCTGTCTTGATCACACAGATCTATACTTACAAACTTATTTACTTACAAACTTACTTACTTACTATACTTACATACTTACTTACTTGCTAAATCTACATTATTATCATTTATAAAAAAGCTTTAAAAATCTCATTAAGAAGACTCAGACATGTGTTTTGTTTGTTTTTGATCTTTAGGAAAAAAGGGGTGTTAGAAACATTCTCCGGAACAGAAACCAACAAGATTTGGCCCCACGTACATGCTTTTCTGCAAACTAAAGTTCCACAGATAAACCAGAAAGCCTCAGTTCCTCCGTGAGGAGAAATGCGTGTAACTAGTAAGAGGAGCAAAACCTCCTTGTCCTTGCATTTAGAAGCTTCTTTTCTTAAGACTCCAATATTCTTTTAAAATTGTTACTTTTATTTCTACTGATTTTATACTGGATACTAACGATGTGCCAAATGAGTCAGATACTAGGATTTTTTTGAAATCATCTAGTGTGTTTTATCTAGTTATCTTCTATGGGTGTGCACTTCAAAAATATCAAAAATGTCTAAAGTTTTATAACATCTGTTAGAGCAAAATTAAAAGAGCAATTGGTAGTAATGTAACCTTTTGTTCAGGAAGAATAAATGGTTGACAAAATTTCCATATTTTTCTGGAAAAGTTTAAAAAATTACCTGTCATTTGGGGAAAATATCTCTTCAAAGGTTTTTGCATAGATTGATGCCAAAAATGACATTTCTAACATGGTGGAACATAGTTTCATGAGATACCGTATCTATAAAATTCCAGAAAAAAAGCAACTGGATTTACAGATCTGTTGCAAGATACAAATAAGAAGTGTATAAGGTAGGCATGCTGTATTTTGTTGTTAAACATATCTTCAGTTTACTCAGAATTTCAATTTGCTATAAAAATGTATAAATTACCATACAGGAAAATATTACTTTAAGATGACTTGTTTTCTTTTCAAAATATGTATGTATTGGGGGATATGATTTATGGCAGAAATTGACATTACAAATTCTTGGATGAGCACCAAAGTTGAATGAACTTTCAACAGAAAATGTAATTAAAGTCTTGTTTTTAGGTGTAACTCAGGTTAAGAAATGCGTGTTTCAGGATCTCCTTGCCAGTTTTCCTCTTTGATCCAAACATGTTCTGCTTTGATAAATCTAAGATACAGTGAAAGAAAAGGAAGGAAGGAGGGAAAGGAAGAAGAAAAGACAAGACTGGCACTATGTAAAATGAGCATACTTTGTCTTTAGGAAACAGAAAGAGATCAGGCATGCCTGGGGAATATTCCCTTGGCATAAATAGCAATCATAATTAGTAAACGGGTATAGCAATAAAAAGAATGTATATGATAAGGGTAACAAGGACCAGGAGAGTTACTGAGTTTCCTGAAAGAGTTCTTTATTCCCAAAGAATTGGTATCTGCTTTTACTGTCACCCTGTCTTAGGGAGAAAGAACTCTGCTGGCAAGTGTCATGTGAAGAGCCATTTATAAATATACATCATTTTCGATTCCTTAGTGGGGCAACAAGGATGCCTGCTTATGTCTGTGACCTGGAGAAGTGGGGCAATATGGGAGATGGAAGAAAAACCTATGTCTTCCATAGGATATTTACTCTTACTTGGTGCTAAATCAAATGAAACAAGCCCTGCACATGCTGTTATTAACTGCCTTTGAAAATCTGGCCCATTTTATTCCAGGCACATACAAATGCCAGCAAATAGTTCTTATGTATCCTGGGGGAAAAAAACTTATTTTCTTTTTCCTTTGATTTTTCAAAAATTTACTGTTGATCTTTCAAAATGGACCAAGGCTTTTTTACAGGATTACAGTAAACATTTCATTCTTTATAAAACTTTATATAATGCCTTATTTGAATGTTAATATTACGTATTTTCTAAAAATATTATGAACCACTAAACTTATGAATTATCACTCGATTATCAGGCATGCATTAGTCTTTATTAGAATAAAATGAAATTTCTTAACTGAGGCTATTACTTTCTCTTTGGTGCCTCACAGGGCCTACTCCATCCCACCTTCCTTTCTGCTGTCCTGATGTCTCACTGGCTTCTGAATGAGGGATTCTGTTCTAATAAATTGTCTTAAAATATACATAGCCTGGTTTCATTTCACACAATACTTCATCTCCTGCTATAGTATTATAGCCATACTAGGCCTTAGCATATCTGGAAACCAAAGAGAAGGGTAGAAGAACAAGGCTATGAAAATTAAGAGTCTTCTTCCCTGTGACCATTCCCTAAACACTTAAACCAAAGTTTCGCAAATACATTTATTACTTGGGAAATGCCTGTAATGTGACTTTTTTATTAAAACATAAAATGACTTGTTTTCTGCTGAATGAGCTGATGTCACAGACAGTGCTGTTTAAGAATATCATTGCTGAAGAGTGCATCCTGCTTAAAAAAAAACAATGCTGTAATGACCAACATTATGATTTATGTGCCACATGGAAATATGTCTGGAGCTGAATGTCATGGCTAGGAAAAGCCACTATGCTTTAGTTAAAAGCTAATGAGAACCGTACCTCAACCCATTACCCTATTTCCTGGAGTAACGGCTATTTTGGTATACCTTTTATAAGCAGCGTGTGCTGTGGGAAATGCAAATTTGCGATTTTTAGCACCAACCATCCAGAAATTTTATTTCTGCTCTTAATTCCATTTGAAATAGGTTAAAGTTCTAAACTCCAGCCTGTGGCTACTTTTTCCCCAGCTATATAATGGCATTCCAGCAAAACATTTTGGACCCTCATAGTTGTGACAAAGCTGCCCTATACTAACAATACATCATTGTAATTACAGACCTCAAATTTTATTAAACTGCTATAACACGTGCAACCAAAAGCAAGAATAAATTTGTATTTTAAAACATGTTTACATGGCCAGGCATGGTGTTGCACACCTGTAATTCCAACACTTTGGGAGGCCGAGGTGAGAGAATTGCCTGAGCCCAGGAGCTGGAGACCAGCTCGGGCAACAGAGCGAGACCCCATTTCTACAGAAAATAAAAATAGCCTGGCATGGTGGCACACGCCTGTAGTCCCAGCTGCTTCGGAGGCTGAGGCAAGGAGGATCACTTCGCTTGAGCCCAGGAGTCTGAGGCCGCAGTGAGCTATGACCACAACACTGCACGCAACCTGAGGAGACAGAGCAAGACCCTGTCTTTAAAAGAAAAAAAAGCTTGTAAGTTGTGTCTTCTCATTGACAAAAGAAAATATCCTCAGACACTGATAAACTGTAGAAATAGCTTTCCTGTCTTGGCAATTAAAAATTTTCATCTTGAAAGTAACAGTTTTAAAAAAAATTTTTTTAAAAACAATTAAAATAGTCTAGCTGTGCTTAAGGTTCTAGTAAAAGCCAATGTGCTTTGTAGGGTCTTTAACCTCCTCTGTATTTTTTTGAGTTCACTAATGATCATCAGTTTTTCTTTTTCTTTCTTTTTTTTTTTTTTTTTGAGAAAGAGTCTTACTCTCTTTGCCTGGGCTAGAGTGCCATGGGTTCAGCCTAGCTCACAGCAACCTCAAACTCCTGGGCTCAAGCGATCCTCCTGCCTCAGCCTCCCGAGTAGCTGGGACTACAGGCACATGCCACCGTGTCTGGCTAATTTTTTTCTATTTTTAGTTGTTTGGCTAATTTCTTTCTATTTATAGAAAAGAGAGTGCTAGGATTACAGGCGTGAACCACCACACCCGGCCTGAGTTTTTCTACATATAGCACTGAGTAAAGTTAAATTTACTGTCATGCCAAAAGTGTTTGTCATGGCAAAGTGTAAGTCAGTCCAGCATTGTCATGCTTTTCCAAAGCATCTGAAGTGTAAACAGCATGAAGAATCATGCTGTTTAAAGACACCAAGGGAAAGATGTGGGAATTTAAAAAATCATTTTCTAAATTTAGAAAAGACCAAACTTCAAGTGTAATTCTTCAAGGCTTATGAAAATGGTTTCAACATCATTATTAGATGGTAAGCAATCCATAATCAACACATTAACATATTCATCTTTGTGTCCCCCACCCCATTAGCTTACATAATAAGCAAGCAAATATTTCTTAGATGAATCAGCTTCTCAGATGACCTATGAAATAGTACAATCATGTCCATTACAAATGGGAAATGGATGTATAGGATTTAAGGATCTTATTAAAGTATACATGATACAGTGGCAAAATTGAAATGGAAAGCCTCAACCCAGATAAGTACCATTTCCGTCCCACGTCAATCTAAGAACTAAAATACATCACTGACTTTGAGAACAGTAAATTGACATTTTTATGCTTCTCTGAAAGTACTCCAAGGTTAACTTTAGTATCACCTTGCCTAAACCTACAATCAATTTTTTCATCCTGTAAGAAAATCCACTTACTAAAATAGATCCATCTTCTTTGGGCAGTATGTTGATTCATTTTTTTTTGAGACAGAGTCTCACTGTGTTGCCTGGGCTAGAGTGCCCTGGCATCATCCTACCTCACAGCAACCTCAAACTCCTGGGCTCAAGGGATCCTCCTGCCTCAGCCTCCCGAGTAGCTGGGACTACAGGCATGCGCCACCATGCCCGGCTAATTTTTTCTATATATTTTTAGTTGTCCAATTAATTTC
>CAUYSK010035716.1:0-19545 GCA_963575035.1 Avahi laniger
TTAACAATACTTGCAATATAAAATTGGGAACTGGATTAATAGCTAAATTTCTTAATCAAGGTGTGCATTTTAATAACCCCAGTAATAATCAGTCGTGTCTTTTTCACAACTGGGATACGCCAGTTTTCCATCCTGACACTTCGCTCGAAATGGTTGAGATGTTGCTGTGGCACGATACCTGGATTTACACATAAATTCAACACTGTCACCTGTTTGGGAATAAAGCTTTTGTCTCTCAATCCACTTTAAGGTTATGTTATATTTTTCCATGATTTCTTCTGATATTACACACGCTTCTGAAAGTAGAAAAAAAATGAACATAAAACATTTAGTAGTGTTGTATAATGATTCAGGAATTCTTTCTCAAAACCCTTTCCAAACCAACTCTGTAAATACATCATACAATAGTTAAAATGGTAAATGATATATAAAGAGGTACTATGTTTAATGTGAGATAGTTGGATATTTTTATCAAAGATTCATAATTATATCAAAAGCCTTGCATTTTGGAACCTATCACTGCTGTTTTTGTTTGACTAAGATGTTGATCAAATGGTACAAACTTTCAGTTATAAGATGAATAAGATTTGGGGACTCTAACATAGACGATGATATTTATAGTTATGATACTGTATTTTTTACTTGAAATTTGGTAAGAAGGCAGATTTTAAGTGTCCTTACAACACACACACACGTACACACACAGATCCACAACAGTAACTACAGGTGATGTGAACGTGTTAATTAATTTGATTGTGGTAATTATTGCTTTATAAATATATCAAATCATTACATCCTACACCATGAATATATATAATTTTTATTTATAAACAGAAGGTTTTAAAATAAAATATATCCTAAACTATACTTTCTCACATATAAACATTTGATAGGCAAGAATTCAACAGAATGGTTGTGTGTTAGTCCCTGAAAATTCTGTTATCAATAATAAAATAGTATATACTGACTCTTCCAGGATCCATGGGAATATTAAAGTACTTACCTAAGCATTTTGGTGGTTCTGACCACTGTCCTTTTCTACATGTTATTCGCTTGTTACCCTGAAGTACATACAAGTTCTGGCATTGATACTCAACTGACGAGCCTGGAGCATAAGCCAATAATGGGAATGAAGTAATGTCTCCATTGTTAATAGCTGGCGGGGTCCCACATTTTCCTTGAGAATCTAAAAAATATCATTTGATATACTGAGAGAACAAATCAAAATATAGTTTAAAATAAGGCAAATAGAAATACAGCATGTTATATAATATTAACACTTTAGTGATTTCTGCTGAAAGGATTAATTAGAGGAAGAAATTTTAATTAAATAAACTGCTACATTTTTAAGGTCTTCTTTCTTTCTCACTGAAAGCACACATAATGTATTAAGAAGAATGTCTGCTTTGCAGTAGTCCAGGCCTAAGAAATGTCTTCTTTTTTCTTTTTTATTTCAGCATATTATGGGAGTATGAAATGTCTTTTTAAGTAAAAAAAAAAAAAATGTTGAACAGACAGCTAAGAGAGAAGGTCCCTTGTTTTTATACACATATGCTGTAGAGATGATTGGGTATTTAGTCATTTTTTTCTCTTGGTTTTCATTTTGATTATAGAAAAAACATCAGCTCCCTGAAAAAATTCAAAGAATACAAATTTATAGAAGGTAAAAGGGAATGGTTGGCTTCCTGATATGTACAAAATGAGAAACGTACTCCTTCTGCTAAGTACAGCTCAAAATCCTGAAAATAATGTAAAAAACAAAACAAAACAAAACAAATCCCACATTAGAGAACTCTGAAAGATGTAGAGAATTCCATCTGGTGAGATACTTCCCCAGACTCAAGGAATGACAAAACAGTGTGTTACCTCTATTCTCTTTAGCCAAATATTCAGAAAAGAAGCAACTAGGCAAGATCAAGTCTTTCTTTTTCTTTTAAACAATATTTTGCCTCCTACAGGAAAACATCATAAGAAATCAAAGCCCACCCTCCACGTCCCCTGTCAAACAGAGGTCAAATTAGGAACCTACTCTTCCACCCACATGATGAAGTGACTAGACATTTCTCCCTTTTCCCGTGGGGTCAGCAGAGGCCAAGTAAGAAACCTGGACTTGCACCTACCATGGCAGTAAGGAACGTGTTAAACAGAAGGTTTAAATACAGTCTAGAATGTCAAAGTCTAATATGCACAATATCAAGAATAAATTTTAAAAATCACTCATCATATGTGGACAGGGAAATCTCAAAAAAAGAAAGACAATCAATAAAAGACGATACTGAGATGACATAGATACTGAAATTGACAACACTTTTAAAATCCCGAGAGGAATTATAATACTGGAAAGTATACCAGAATTTTTTTTAAAAGCTCACTGGATAGGCTTAATAATCTAATAGAATGGAAGATGACAAGAGGATAAATCCATGCACTTGAAGACAGAACAATATAAATTACCCAGTCTCAAAATAGACTGAAAATTTAAAAAATGAACAGAGCCTCAGAGATCTTTAGAACAGAACCGAAAACTGGAGATCCTGAAAGAGGAGAGAAGGTGTTGGGCTGAAAAAAAAAAAGTCAAATAATAATAGCTGAAAATTTCCCAAATTGGGCATAGGGCATAATTTTACATATTCTCAAGGCTGAGAAAACTGCAAACAGGATAAGCTCAATGAAATTCATACCAATACACATTAAAATAAAATTACCTAATGAAAAATAAAAACATCTTGAAAGCAGCTAGATAGAAACTATGTATTTCCTACAGGGGATCGTGGATTCAAAAGACAATGGGTTTCTCATCTGTCTCCATGGAGACCATTAGGAAGTGGCACATTGTTCAAATGCTTAAAGAGAAGGACTGTCAACTCCAAGTTTTATATCCAGTGACACTATCCTTTAGGAATAAGGAGATTAATAGAGAGTCAAAGGGAAACCAAGAGAATTTATCTTCAGCCAAGTTGCCCTTAAAGATTAACTAAAGGAATCCTTCAAATAAAAATAAAAAGATGACAGAAAGAGATGGAGACTTCAGGAGGTAGAAAAGAACAATGTAATTGATAAAAGAGGGGTACATATAATAGATGGTCCTTTCCCTCATGAGTTTGTTCAATTATGTTTGATGTTTGAAGAAAAATCATTTCATTTCATACAGTGCTCAATGTATGTACAGAAAATACCAAAGGCATTTATATTCAAAATGTGGGGAGAGTCAATGGATCTAAATAAAAGTAAGGTTTCCATGTTTCAATTGAAGGGTAGAATTTCAATACTGATAGAGAGTGATAAGTTACATATATATAATATCTACAGCAATAATTTTTTTAAAAGGAATAAAACAAACTATAGAGATGTACTTAAAAATAATAAAGATGAATAAAAATGAAATTCTTTAAAAATGTTTCCCAAAGGAAGGAAGGAATAGGGAAATAGGACTGAGAAACAGAGAAAAACACACAAAGAAATAAAATAACAAACATAAGGCATACCATATCAATAATTACTTTAAATGTAAATGTTCTAAGTATACTAGTTAAAAGGCCAAGAATGGCATGATGGCTATATGTAAACAAGACCCAACTATGTGCTGTCTACATGAAACTCACTTCAACATAAAAACATGGGTATATTCTAAGTAAAAGAATGAAAAAAACATACCAAGCAAAGATTAATTTTAAAAAAATGGAAGTGGATAATATCAAATTTCCTATGTTGGTTTCCCTATTTTCTGAACTCTAAATAATCAAGTGCCCATGACTATGTGCTAAGAATTCTTTTTATAAATATAATAGTTCCCTGGAGGAGCTCAGTGAGTCACATACCTTCAATATAATCTATATACTGAAGATGCCCAAATTTGTATCACACTGTAGGATCTCTCTTCAACTGTCTATTATCCACCTCAAAATGGCTATCTCTTAGGGCTGGCAGTTGTACATAATGTGTCTTTTACACTTTTATTCCTCAGAAATATCTGTCTTAATGCCTAAGGTAAAAAATGATTCCAGATTCTAATTGTTCCTTTACTGTGGTTGAATTTTTCCTGAAAATAATATATTGCTTGGTTGAGTTCACCAAAAGAATTAAATTTTAAGCACCATCATTTTATTTTCATTTGAAAAATATATTGTACAAGAATTACTTCATTTTATTGATATCAACATCTTTTACCCCTAGTATATTCTCAAAATATTCTGGAGAGATATAATATTCTACCTTTGCATTGAGGTGGTTCTGTCCAAGTTCCATTTAGACACATCACTTCTACATCCCCATACAAGTCAAAAGGTCTCTTACATTCATAGCGTACTCTCTCACCAGGTGGATACCTACTCATCTGTGTTGATATTATATTAGCATTTTTCACTGTGGGTGGATTCACACAGGAAATATCTGAATAGAAAGAAAAAAAGCATTCCCAACTAGTGTTCATTTGAAGTAGCAAATCAATGAATAGGATTGCAAATGCATTTCAAGGGGGATTTTAATTCAATAGATAATCTGTCATAAAAGATTTTGTTGATTTGAATAAATTTACATGTAATATTGAGGAAAAGGAGACAAAGCAGCAATTTTTTGTAAGTTATAAGCTTCCACGTTCTTATCTCCCTTCTCCCTGCCTCACTAGAACATTGATAGACTTTTGTTTTTCCTTTTGGAGATCAGTGAAAATTATAGTTTTCCTGGACATTTCTCTTTGAGTTTTAGTAGAATAAACATTACAAGTTCTATAAATACGACATGAATTTATGAAATTCAAAAAAATCAAAACCACTAGATTATGTGGCACAAGATTCTGGTTTGGAATCATCCTGCTTATTAGTTGTATGTTTAGCCTCTTAAAAACAAACACAAAGAGGCATATCCTTAGAAAATAAGTCAAGAATTAAAAACATGCCTCGAAGAATATCCTAGTTAGAAGAAGAAAAAGACGATCAATCAAAGGATCCAAATTGGAGATGTGAGAAAATAACAGAAAAATGAGTTCATAATTATAAAAACAACTTTTCATAATTTAATTGCCAATGCTTAAGTATATTTTTGCTGAATGATGTGTAATCTATCAGAGAGTTTCACATGCATGTGTAGTAATAATAGGCTATAGCAATGCTTCCCAAACTGAAGTGTGCATAGAATCCTCTGGAGGACTTGGTAGCAACAGTGTCAGGGTCCCAGGGTCCCATCCCTAGAGTTTTTCATTCAGCATGTCTAGAATGAGCCCATGATTTTTCATTTGCATTTTTAACAATTTCCCAGAAGATGATGATGCTTCTGGTTTGGGAACTACACTTTGAGAACTATTGGGCTATAAGATTGACCATTCGATACCCAGTTCCATCCTTTTATTTTTAGGCATAAACTTACTTTGTCCTGGTCTAAAAATGTTAATCTGTGTCCATTTTAAATGAGCTAGAGACATTCTATATTTTATTGCCCAAGACACTTTAATAAATAAATTTAAAAGTTCATCAAAGTACCTCTACATGTTGGATTTCCTATCCATCTGCTATTAATACATGTTACAATGTTGGATCCATCCAATTGGTAATTTGGTTGACATTTATAACTTAATTGTTCTCCTGACCTATATGAAGTCCTCTTCTCTCCTGTGAGTATGGCATTATCAATTCTGGGTAAACTAACACAATCTGTTTCTGAAAGAGAGAAAATATGTATTTGTTCCATAAATCCTTCAAAAGACATTATATACAATAGTTCTATTCCAAAATAATAGTTAGCTACTTGTAGAACCAAGGAATACCATACAATATTTTTCTTATAACTTGACAAATATTTTAGCAATTTTGGATTAATTATATTAAGTTGTTTTAAATTTATCAAAAGTAAAAGATGGGAATGATTTCAGAAGCCTGAAGAGATACTAGTAGTTATAATGCTTGAGATTATACTTTTTGCATTCAGATGATTTTTTGCCCATACAAGCCATCTATATTATGTAGGCATTTCTATTTTTTGTTCCAGTCAAATACATTACCTACAATAATTATTTTAAATATTTTAGAAAGTATATTTACAGAGAGACAGTTGTAAGCTGACAGAAGATAGAATAACAATGAGATGCACGAGTAGGAGGCTGCTGCGCTCTAAGGACGGAGATAACAGACGTGAGAAGTCTGAGAATGTATATCAGAGGATGCTGAAAATTCATACCAGATGATGTGATAATTCAGTAGTTTGGCTTATGATGTCAAGCATTTTTATTGCTAGAGCTATAATTCTCAGCAACAATCCAGAACCTTCAAGAAATACCTTGTTAAATTCTGTAAATACTGCTTACTTTCTTATTTTGTCATTTATACTTTGAATTAAGGATATTTATCATACAGATAATAAAATAAAATATACTATACTTATGCATTTTGGTTGATGAGACCACTTTCCTCCTAAGCATTTTGTAAATGCAGGTCCATCGATTCCAAAACCTTCGGAACATTTGTATGTAAATTCTTCTCCATATTGGTAACTGGGCAACATAGGAGACATAATCCCATGATCAATTGAAGGTGGTGGCCCACAAGGAAGTCCTAAAAAAAATAACGAATACATGTTTCACCATCTCAGAAACTGAATTTAATGTACTGGCTTTCATACTTAGTAGTTTGATTTGAGAATAAATGATAACACAGGAGCTATTATGACATCACCTAGAAGGCACACAAATGTTTCCTAAAACCACCATTCTGGTGTCTGTCAATCTGGCTGTCACAAACTGAGCAAGATCTTTAAACTAAAAGTATCAATATGTTTAAGAACTACATAACCAATGCTTCTCTAACCAATCCTTGGTGATAACTGAATACACACTGAGAATTAATAATACTAAGAAAAGTGTCGTATAGTATAAGAAATCAGAAGAGATACTGTAGGAAGGCCATAAAAAAGTTTAAACTTGGTGGCAAAGAAAACACTACAACAAATGAATAGATAGGTTTAATTTCACTATATGTCATATTTTTTTAAAAAAAGAAATGCCAGAATAAAAAGTGATTCTATAATTTACCAATGAAATTTTTAAGATATGATTGATTTAATTATGCAAAAATTTCAATGGTGCAATATCTAACGGTTTTATATATATAGTAATCTAAATTATTCTGTCTCCTTTCATAACAAAAGATTATATATTTTAATTAATTTTTAATTATTATGGGTACATAATAGTTGTATATCTTTTTAGGGTACATGCTATGTCTTGATACAGACATTCAATGTGAATTTAATCAAATCAGGGTAATTGGGGCATCCATCACCACAGGCATTTATCATTTCTTTGTTTAGGAACATTTTAATTCCACTCTTTCAGTTATTTTAAAATATAGCCTAACTTATTGTTGATTATCGTCACTTTATTGTGCTATCCAAGATTGTTCATTCTATCTAACTAACTATATTTTGCACCCATTAACCATCCCCACTTTATCTTCCTCTTCCCTCTTCCCGTCCCAGCCTCTGGTAACCATCATTCTACCTTCTGTCTCCATGAGATCAATTATTTTTAATATTTAGCTCCCACATATGAGTGAAAACATGTGAGATTTGTCTTTCTGTGCTTGCCTCATTTCACTTAACATAATGTTTTCCAGTTCCATCCATGTTTTTGCAAATGATGGATTTCATTCTCTGTTGTAACTATGTAATACTCCATTGAGTGTATGTGCCACAATTTCTTTATCCATTCACCCTTTGATAGACACTTAGGTTGATGCAAAATCTTTGCTATTGTAAATAGTGCTGTAATAAACATAGGAGTGCACATATCTTTGTGATATACTGAATTCCCCTCCTTTGGATATATATCCAGAAGTGGGATTGCTGGGTCATATGATAGTTCTTTTTTCAGTTTTTTGAGGAACCTCCATACTATTCACCACATAAGAGATTACCTTTAGTGAATTGTACTGTAAACAGAATTTGAGTTTTCCTACTGTTCTCACCTACACACTGAGGTGGAGAACTCCATTTTCCCATGTAGCATGTTATCTCATCTTTATCAGATATCCTGAAACCATCTTCACAAACATAACTTAATTTATCACCATGTGGATAAAGCTTGGTTTCGACTGTTTCTTCCTTTTCGTTTGAAGATCCAGATGAGTAGATGGCTCCATGCTCTATAGGAGGTGGTTGAGAACATGGAACTTTTTCTAGAGGAAGAACAGAAATCAAAAGGTCAAGCACAAAAAAAATGAATAAATTGAAATATGAAATCAAATGCTATTTGGGATTTTAAAATAGTGTATTTGAACAAATAACCTTATTTACAAACAGAAAATTTTGGAAACTTGCAAGGATATGTGGTTTTATAATATTTATGTTACCATCCTCTTGTTCAGTATCCTCTCCATTAATGTCCTATACATCATGGGAAGTAAATTATGTATAAACAAAAATATTATCTGATATTTACATAATATCTGAAAGATTCGGGCTGTATTTTGTCCACAGAAATGGGAGTGAGAATGGTGATTATGTGTCTAGATGATAATTTATGGTGTCAGGATAAAGTAATAGAGAGAGATCTTCATCTGGTTTGTTTACACAAAGCACAGGAGAATATTGATCTCATTTGAAAGGATTTTGTAAAGCAAGTTATACACTACTGACCAGCACATTGTGGTATTGATTGCCATCTTCCATCTTGGCATAAAATTTCTTCTCCTTCCTGAATTAGGTAATTTTCTTGGCAAAGAACAGATACTTTTTCTCCATCCTGATAATTCAATGTGGTTGTCATATTCTGAGCATTGGGAATCTGAGGTGGAGGTGGGCATAATTGTATTTGCACATCTAAAAAATATTAAAATTAGATTTCTTGATTAATTTTAAAATATTAAAGGATAATTTTCAATAAATAGAAAAGTCAATAACTGTTTCATAAATGATCATATAATGATTCTTATGTTCTGTGTTTACATGTGTTATACGTTTCAGCTTGTATATCAGTTTAATACTATCATCTTTTCAATACTATAATCTTTCATATACTTTTGTCCATCTATTTGTTGTATAAATAAACTTGCATAATTTATAGGCAAGATTTTTAATTCTAATCTTTAGGATGTTTTAACTGTATTATACATTCTTAATAAGAAGCATTAAATCAAAACTGATATCAGGGTCTTTTTAGAGAGATATATGATCAAATGACCCTTACAAGATAGTTTGCCAATGGATGCTGATTAGCCAGAGGAAGAATTGCATTTAGTTAATAATTTGGTACTGATACGTGGCCAATAGAAACAATAGATATCTTCACTAATGAGTTACAGCATGCTATTCAAAGTTGGAAACTCCCTGGAACTGCCATTTATTAGCTTATCTACACTCTTTAGGGGTATATTATTGATGGTATGCACTCAGTTTAATGGATTACACAGGCTGAACTTAGTTATATGATCAGATATAAAAGTCACCTCTCTAAACATGTGTGAGCTCCTATTAAACTGAAATACCGCAGAATTATCTCGTTGGGTTCATAACCTGAAGATGAAGCATGTCCTGTTCAACTGAGGGAGGCCTCTGGATTTACCTGAAATCATTCAGATCTCTCTCTAATTTCCTGAGTTCGCTTTCTCCCATTATACCATATATTTTAATTCATTAAAGCTTTATATAAGTGTATCCTGTGACGTCTTGTAAATCCTTTCAGTAGTCTGACATTTTGTTATGAATTTAGGAAGATATTTAATCAAATAAACTTCACGTTTTCTATTTTTGCCTATGGCGATAAAAGTTTTTCACATTTTATGAACAATATTTTGTCTTATTTCTGGTTTAAAATATTTTGACATATTTTTAAACGTATTCTCATTAATTTATTTTCTTTAGTTATTAAAGATAAATGATTTATGCTTAAATAATTCTTTCCTTCTATGTTCTTTAGTGTATGTTGTTTTCTACCTCTACATTGTAATAGATATTGCTTTTATTTTGTTCTTTGTTTTCTAATGTATGTTTTTCTAATGCATGCTTTAACTGTATCCTATTGATTTTGATGTGTACTGTATTCATTGTCATTTGCCGTATTTTGTGATAGTGTGTAATTGAGTAAGAAGTTGTTTAACAAATTTGAGAGATGGGCATATAAGGTGAAGAACATTATGACATACTTTAGCCTACATCTACCACTAGAATATATGCATATTTTTATGTGAAAATAGAACCATTACCAAGACAAACTGTGTGCTGTGCAATAAAAAATAAATTTTAAAATATTGAATCATACAGTATTCTATAAAAACAGCATTAAATTAGAAGCCAATAAAAATAAGCTATCTAGAAATAAAAAATATTTGGAAATTTTAAAACAAATTTCTAAATAACTGTTGAGTGAAAGAACAACTCACAAAGGAAATAAGAAAATATGTGAAATGACAGATAAATTAATAATATATACTTATACACATGTGTGTAACTTTATGGGACACAGCTAAAGCAGTACTTAAAAATGAAGCTTTGAAGAGTTATATTTTGAAAGTATGATTGTTTAATTCCTTGTTTTAATTTTCCACCTTAAGAATGAATAAAGCAAAATTAAATTCAACTCATTAGAAGGAATAAAACAATAAACTAAGTGAAAAAGAGAAAACTGACAAGAATAGAAAAGAGAGAAAGTTAGAAAAGCTAACCATAGTAAAATATAAGAAAGCTAAAAATAGAGTAAATGGAGAAAATTGAGAGGATTAAAATTGGTTATTTGAAAATATTAACAAAATTGGGAAAAAAGGAAATTCATCACCATTAGACTAGTCTTACAAAAAATGCTTAAGGGAATGCCACAACCTGAAGTAAAAGGATGACAATTACTATCATGAAAACATGTGAAAGTATAAAACTTATCAGTGAAAGTTATTTCCTAATCAAACTAAAATATTTTAGCACTGCAATGGTGTTATGTAAATCTTTCAAACCTCCAGTGTGTCTAGTAACGTGCAATACATAAATATTTTATGCAATATGTGAAGATGTAAATTAAGCCAATAAAAATATAAATTGTAGGGGGCAGGTAAAAGTCTAGAGTATTTTTATGCAACCACAGTTAAGTTGTTAATCAGCTTAAAATTGAAAATAGTGTATTATAAGTACAAGATTCCTTATGGTAGTCCCATTGTACCAAAAAAAAAAAAAAAAAAGAAAAAGAAATTACAGACGACACACAAACCAGAAAGAGAAAAGAATCAAAGGTTAGCACCACAGAAATCACCAAGCCACAAAAGTAAAGAATCTACAAAAAGATCAAAAACAATTAACAGACTGTCACAAGTAAGTCCTAATCTACCAATAATAACCTCAACTAAAATGGACTAAATTGCTCAATTAAAAGACAGAATGGCTAAATGAATCCAAAAGCATGACCCCAGTTTCTTAACTTTTATGCTGCCTACAAGGGACCACTTCAGCTGTAAGGAAACACATAAAATAAAAGTGAAGAGATGGAAAAAGATATTCCATACAAATAAAAACCAAAAGAGAGCAGGAGTAGCTATGCTTATGTCAGGTAAAATAGAGTTTAAATCAAAAAAGTTAAAATGAGACAAAGAAGGTCATTATGTAATGATAAAGGGATCTTTTCAGCAAGAGCATATAATAATTGCAAATATACAGGCACCCAGCAGCTGAACATCTAAATACATAAAGCAAAAATTTTCAGAACTAAAGGGAGAGAGAAACCCCAGTACAATAATAATAGGGGATTTCACCACCTCACTTTCAGCAACGGACAGATCATCCAGACAAAAAATCCACAAAGAAACAGTAGATTTAGACTGCACTCTAGACAAATGAATCTAAAAGACATTCACAGAATATTCCATCCAACAACTACAGAACACACGTTCTTTTCAACCGGACATAGAACATCCTCCCGGGCAGATCATATATTAGGGCACAAAACAAGTCTTAACAAATTTAAGAATATAGAGATCATATCAGGTATCTTTTCCAACCACATCAGTATACAACTGGAAATCAATAACAGGAGGAACTGTGAAACTTTACAAATATGTGGAAATTAAACAACATGCACCCAAACAGCTAATGCGTCAATGAAGAAATCAAAGAGAAATTTAAAAAATTCCTGAGACGTGAAAATAAAAACATACCACAACCTATAGAATACAGCATGAGTAGTTGTAAGGCAGTAGCTCACAGCAATAAATGCCTATGTCAATAAAATGAAAAGAGCTTAAATAAAGAACCTAATATTGCACCCGAAGGAGTCAGAAAAATGAGTACAAACTAAACCCCAAATTAGTAGAGGGAAGAAATAATAAAGATGAGAGCAGAAATAAACAAAAGAGAGCCTAAAATGCAATACGAAAAAAATCAATGAAATGAAGAGTGGGTTTTTTGGAGAGAAAAATGAAATTGATGAACTTTCAGTGAGACTTAAAAAAAAAAGGTATGATTCAAATAAATAAAATCAGAGATGAGAAAGGAGACATCACAGCTGATACCACAGAAATACAAAAGATCATCAGAGAATATCATGAACTATTAATATATGCTAACAAACTGGAAGATCTTACTAAATGATATAGATAAATTCTTGGAAACATACAACCTACTAAGAGTGAATCAGAAACAAATAAAAAACTTAAACAAACCAAATAACAAGTAGGGAGATTGAATCACTAATAAAGAGTCTCCCAACAAAGAAAAGCCCAGGAGCAGACAAATCCATTGCCTAAGCATTGAAAAAAGAACTAATACCGATTCTTCTCAAACTATCCCAAGAATTTTAAGAGGAGGGAATTCTTTCAATTCATTCCAGGCAGCCAGGATTGCCTGATACCAAAACCAGACAAGGACAAAAGAATAAAAGAAAACTACAGGCCAATATTCCTGATGAACAGAGGTGCGAACGATTCTTAACAAAATACGTGCAAAACAAATTCAATAGCTTATTAAGCACATCATTCACTATGATCAAGTGGGATTCATCCACAGGATGCAAAGGTGGTGTAACATCTGCAAATCAGTAAATGTGATATATAGCATTAACAGAAAGAAGGACAATAACCATATGATCCTTTCCATAAACCTAACTATAAAAGCTAAAACTATAAAACTTCAAGGAAAAAATGTAGAACACGTACACCTCACTGTATTTAAATATTATTTGTTTCCTTAAAGATTCTAAATATGTTGAAATGTAGATAGTAAATTTGGTTTTTCTATTGCAGTGACACTGCTTTCTCTATATTCTAGACTGTCAGATATTGGTAAAACTATCGAGGGCAGTGAGACAAGGTACCGCACAACTGAGCAGCAAACTACAGATAGGAAAAGTGGGAAGACTGGAATGATTCCTGCACTATTCAAGTGGAATTGAAGGTGTCAATATGACTCAGCTTGCAAGACAGATGCAGGATAAACAACTAGGTAAATAGACTGTTAGATGGGCAGACGGGTAGGCAGGGTTACGTACACACGTACATAAGCAGATGTGTAACAGTTAAATCACAGGTGCATTTGTCTGCAATAAAAGAAATTAGAAGCAGTCGCACTCCAACAGTAAAGAGTACATGTAGTGTCCAGATTTTGTTTTAAAAGCATCAAGTGTATGTGTGTTTTTTTATATGAAAGGTAATTAATGCACAAGATACAATTAGTATTTAGAAACCATGTTTTCATTAGTTTCTAAATTACCTTCCAGGTTAAGAATCATTTGAAATAATAAATAGCTACATTTTTTAAAAGACACAGAGGTACTACTTTCACAAATGAGAAAGAGAATATATTTGTGAAAGCATTGCACGTAAGACCTTACGTGGGCAGATCAGTTCAGGGTCCCATCTTCCATTTATGCAGACTGAGTGTTTGGGTTCTGATGATTTTCCTTTACATTTGTACCTTACATTTGCGTTATGATCAAATTCCTTCTTATTTTGTGTATTGTCCTCGGTTAAAATGAGCCATGATGATTTACACTTCTTAAGTTGATCTGTTGCTATAAAATGAAAATATTACCATGAAAATACTAATTATAAGAATCAAAACAAGTCTTACATAAAAATAGCTATAGAGTCAATAGTAACTGCATAATAAAATTATGACTTGTACTCATAAATTCCACCAATCAGGTTATTTCTGATCATACTGCATGAGGTGAACTATTATGTATAAACAAAAGCCCTGCATTCAGTCCTTGAAATATCAGAAAGAATGTCTGTCGTAAAGATATTTTATACTTTGGGAACTGGAAGAGTATACAGCTTTACTGTTTTGGATGATCTACATAGTGAACAGTCATCACATGACTAAATTCAGTCCCATATTTCAAATCTATACAAACGTTCACATTTGTTTTCCTTATTTCAAACACCATTATATTATTTTTAATCCACAATATTAAAACATTAAAACATTGTGAGAATAGAACATAAGAAGTTGCTAATTTGAATATATTTTAAATGAGGTACTCTAATAAATAAGAAAAATACATCTAAAACATATAGATGATTAATATTTAAACAGATCTTTTGTGCTATCACAAAAAAGGGACAAATACTTAGAATAAGAAATTGGGTGTTTAAAGTTATGATCTCTTTTCTATATATTAGAGTCTTTGAGGAGCTATTTTATTAATATAAGCAAATCATCATATAATCCAATAATATTATAATGCCATAATAACTTTATGCTAGCTTTGTTATGAATTAAACATGGACTATAGAAGCTTTTTATATACTATATGTTTCCAAAACTAACTGAAGATGGCAGTCCTTTTTGAATTTGATAAAATATACATGCAGGTCTCTGATAATATTTGTTGTTCATGATTTTTAAAGCAGAGTCAAGTGAGGATGAACAGAGTAAAAAATGTTAAATAATTTGTCAAAGAACGGTAACGATTCTATGATGCACCCTTAAAAAATAAAGTAGCCTAATTCAAAACACTCTATAAACTTGAGAATTAGGCCCCTTCTTAGGACTGGTCCTGAGACTGAGGAAGACAAAACAAGATATTCTGTAAGAAATGGGGACTGAAGAAAGATACAGAGTCGAGAGGAGCGGTGGTGGTGACTGCTGTGCCCTGGAATAGACTGGTTTCCAGTAGGATTTCTTTGCTTCTTGGGTTAACGCAAGCATAAAGGGAGGAGTGGAAAAGCCACAGTAGTGGAAGGTACAAAACAAATATCGAGAGTGGAAAATTGAACTAAGGCCTATGATAGCTGGAAGGGGGTTGGTTATATTCAGCGGGTCCATCAGTGGGGCTTGTTTCCAGCCCCTTCCCTGACTGTCTGCCGTCACTGACCTATATGACCAGCCACGGGGACCTGTGGCCCACCCACCTGTAGCACATTAACTTCTCTTGGCTACATTTGAAACACACAGAAATTATCACTCTTAGAAGCTTTGAGAAAGGCAAGATTTTTGTGGGAGAGTAGCAAATACGTATTTTGTCAACTTTATTTCTTTGTTTTCCAGGGCCTGAAAGAAAGAGTGGCATATAATAACAAGAATGGCATTTATGTAAAATAGTTATATTTTCTTGGTAATTGGTACTCATATATAATGATATGTCAATCTTTTCATATGAAAATTATATTTTCAGACATATTTCTAAATTTCAAAAATATGGTTGCAAATATTGTTCTTACAGTAAAAATATTAAACCGTCAAATGTCGATTTGAGAGGTGTATTCTCACCAACACACTGAGGAAGTTCGGTCCACATTCCACTCCTGCATGTAATTGATCTGTGTCCAATAATCGTAAATGTTTCTGTGCAATTGAACTCCACCGAATCTCCGTGGTAATAGGGAGGGGAAGAAGGCTGGGCATAACCATGTTCAAGTTCAGGTATATCTCCACATGTCCTCTCCTCCCCTGTGTGAATTTCACAAAAATATGTTTATTTGTTGAAACGCAATTTTCGTGTTTATATAAATACAAAACAATGTTAATTTAAGTTTAAACATTAATATTTTATACATTACCAATACATATTGGCAAGGTTGTCCACTCTCCATCGACACATTGGATTTTACTAGTCCCCTTCATCAGAAATCTAGGGTTGCAACCATATTCCACCACTTCACTGTGTCCATATTCTGCTTTCTTTGTTCCGTTAAATTCTCCATTGCGGAGCTCAGGGGGTGGACCACAGGATTTTACTTGCTCTACAGTAGAAATACTATGTAAATAATAGTTAAATTGTCTGTTTTACAATTTAAAAATCCAGTAAAATGGAGAGATTTTCTTCTTTATTTATTCCTCATTATATAATTTTTTAGCATCCTTAAATAAAAAAAGAATGTTGTTTATATCAGATTTATACTTCCCAGTTTTATTACTGATATTGAAATAGCATCTTGGAGGCATATTAAAAGTTTTTAAATATGTTCACTAGTCTAATATTTTAAAGATGTATGCAAATGGAGTGGTAAATGTGGTTATGAAAATTATGTTAATTTTCATATTCCTGGAAACATTTCATTGTAACTTCTTGAAAATATACCATCACTGAGGCAAGCATTTGCTCAACATATTTTAAATTGGATTAACAAATACATGCAATTGAATTGGCTCTAAGCTGCTTAAATATTGTTTAGACACGCTCAGTGAAACTTGAGTTAAAGCCCAGGCTGTATTAACTGTACAATATTAATGGCGGCATTGTAGGCAAAACGAAAAGTAACAAAACAAGTCCCTCCAATTTTAGCCACTGCTATGATTTTGATGTTTGTCCCTCCAAACCTCATGTTGAAATTTGATCCCCAATCTTGGAGATGGGGCCTAATGGGAGATGTTTGGGCCATGGGAGTGGATATCTCCTAAAGAGATTCATGCCCTCCCTCAGGGTGAGTGAGTTTTCACTCTAACAGTTCTCATGAACTAATTAGTTAAAAGGAGCCTGGCATCTCCCCCGCTTCTTGCTTCCTCTCTCATCATGTGATCTCTACACACTTTTTCCTTCCTTTTTCCCTTTTTCCCCATGAGTGGAAGCCGCTTGAGGCCCTCAAGAGATGCAAATGCCCAGTCTTGAACTCTACAGCCATCAGAATCATGAGGCAGATAAAACTTTTTTATAAAGTACCCAGCCTCAATATTCCCATATAGCCACACAAAACAGACTAAGACAGCCACCATCTATGTATCTATGAATACCTGTGATACCTTTCTCAAGAAACAATTAGAGATTAACTTAAATAAGGAACCTGAGGTATCCACCCCCCAACACGTCCTCCACAGGTATATCTCTGACTTAACGCATTACATTATAGATGCGGGAAGCCCACAGAAAATTAAGAGAAGAAAAAAATATTAGTATTCAAAGTTCTAATTCTTGTTTCAGCAATTTAAAAATAAATATTCACCTTTACATGTTGGGATGTCAGGGGACCACCCAAAGTGGTAGCACTGAACCGAATCTGGTCCTACTCTTGTAAGTCCCAGTCTGCAGGAGAATTTCAACACATCTCCAACTTTATAACTCTCTTTGTTGGGATCGGGAACCAAGCGTACATGTATTTTTGGAAGATTGCATTCTCTTTCTAAAAAGGAAGGTAAAATAATTTAATGAGAATATATAATCAATCGTTGCCAAAATAAAATTATATATGCCATGTAAAAATGAGGTAGGTACTGGGTGATTCATATACAGAAGGGCATTAGATAAACCTGTTTACTTAAAAAATTGCAGCATATTAGGTTTTATATAGTTTCTAAATTCATATGGGACTCTTGAGAAATATTTTAATATTAAACAGCACTATATCTGTCCTAAAAATTAATTTGTAAATTCACCTTCTTTACACTGAATCTGGTTTAAATCACTGACATTTATAAAATTTAATATTATATTTTTTGTAGTCAAAGCATAAAATTACTTTCTTACATTAAAAATACTAATTAAGTGAAAACTGGTATTTATATTTCAAAGCTTTGCACCTACTACTCCTTTGGCTTGGAACACTGTATATACACTTATTTTCCCACGGATTCAAGCCCTGTTCTAACCCTGGAAAACAGACAGCTGATTGGCAAACTTAAAAGAGATTCACGTAATAGTCCACAGAACTGGTCAAAGTTAGAAAATAAAGAGCTACACTCAGGAAGTACAAAAATTGACACTCGAGGTAGAAGGTGTAAAGCTGAAATTCAGGAACAAAACAGCTGAGGAACTTGTAACAAACAATAATTTTGGTAAGAGGTGCCCAGTTCTAAATAATTTCAAAGCTTGCATTTTGGGTAACAAAAAGAATTATACTCTAATCACAAAGCTGTGACGTAGATGGCTCATAGGAAACATTAATTTAATGAACTATTTTAAAGCTAGATTTCTTTCTTTGGGTTTCAAATACCCTTCTCCAAGTTTGTGTTAAATCAGGAGATACCATGATTTTAATCATTGCTCCTTAAAAATGTCTCTAGACAACTCAAATTTTAAAAAATGGAACACATACAGATTTATTTTTATCCTGAAAAAAGAATTCCTGAAAAAACAGTACATACCATAACACATGGGTATATCAGACCAGCCCTCGTGTTCACATTTTATGGAACCTGTGGTAAGTTTGTGTCTGTTTTCATGTCTATCATAGCATTCATAGTCCAAGACATCATTGAGCTTAAACCATGTGCTGTTACTTTTGGCTCTGGCATTCTTAAATGCTGGCATATCACAAGATTCTAGTATATAATAAAATTGAGAATATCATTTCTAATGTAATTAATGGACATTCTGAGTAATTCCCATTCAAATAAGAAAAAGCTTTATTGATTAGTATATACTAATTAACTATGGTATAAAAATAAGATTACCAATGATAAAATATTGTCCTGAAATAGTTACTAAAAATGAAAAGTGTTTCTGCATAGCATTTTTCTCATCATTTAAACATTCCGAAAAATTTATTTGAAGAACATTTTTCTCAATTAAATTATACTTCTGCATTTACGAAAATACTAGGAACAAAACAGGCCACTGCAGGTGTATATTACTTTGTTTATGGGAAAGCATAATAGCATTTTGTAAGTTAAGATGTGAGACTCATTAGTAATTATGTATATGTAAAAGAGGAAAATAAATAAAAAGACCAATGCATTTATTATATATGACATTTTCTTTTCCATAATAAGAGAGTCTTCTAATGAGTATTGATCAAAATTTAGTATTTTTAATATAAAATGAGTTTTATATGAGGTGAATTATTTTTTCATCAGCTGAATTTAAGATTCAATGAGGGGTAATATCTTTTTGCAGCTAGACCCCATATTAAGCATAGATATTTAAAAAAAAAATGAGAAGCCAGGCACGGTAGCTCACACCTGTAATCTTAGCTCTCTGGGAGGCTGAGATGGGCAGATTGTTTGAGCTCAGGAGTTCGAAACCAGCCTGAGCAAGAGCGAGACCCCGTCTCTACTAAAAATAGAAAAAAATTAATTGGACAACTAAAAATATATAGAAAAAATTAGCCGGGCATGGTGGCACATGCCTGTAGTCCCAGCTACTCGGGAGGCTGAGGCAGGAGGATCACTTGAGCCCAGGAGTTTGAGGTTGCTGTGAGCTAGGCTGAC
>CAUYSK010035719.1:0-44439 GCA_963575035.1 Avahi laniger
GTCTGCTAGACCTTAACTTTCTGTGCAGAAAAACATTCTGCAAGAGCCGCCATTTGCTTTCCTGCGCGCTAGCAGCTTTCTCGGCGTTGTCCAGCGGCACCTAGAGGTTGGAACTTGGCATTGCATCTACTCTATGTAATGACCTTAACTCTGAATAAGCCATTGTGTCAGTAAGGACTGGTACTTAAGTCACAGCATATTTAGAGAAAAGACTTGGGCATAATTCAAAATTAAGACAAAAATAGACGCTTAACTGCTCTTCTACTTAGAACACCTTGTAGTTAGAGATTTCAATTCATAACAAACTGTATTTTTAGACTACTGTAGTACCTGAAACTTTTTTTTTTTCTGCATGTTATGGGGGTACAAATGTTTAGGTTACATTCCCCTTCCCTCCCTCCCACCCCCCAGTCAGACCTTCAAGCGTGTCCATCCCCCAGATGGTGCGCATCACACTGATGTTTGTAAATACCCATCCCTCCTCCCCACTTCCATCTGCCCGACGCCGAATAAATGTTATTCCTATATGTGCACTTAGGTGTTGATCAGTGAAACCAATTTTCTGGTGAGTACGTGTGGTGCTTATTTTTCCATTCTTGGGATGCTTCACTTAGTAGAATGGGTTCCAGCTCTATCCAGGAAAATACAAGAGGTGTTCTGTCACCATTGTTTCTTATAGCTGTATAGTACTCCGTGGTATACATATACCACGTTTTATTAATCCACTCATGTATTGATAGGCATTTGGGTTGTTTCCTCATCTTTGCAATTGTTTATAGCTGCAGCTATAAACATTCAAGTGTTATTCAAGTGCAGATGTCTTTTTTATAGAATGTCTTTTGTTCTTTTGGGTAGATGCCCAGTAATGGGATTGCTGGATCCAATGGTAGATCTACTTGTATCCCTTTAAGGTATCTCCATATTGCTTTCCACAGAGGTTGCACTAGTTTACAGTCCCACCAGCAGTGTATGAGTGTTCCTATCTTTCCACATCCATGCCAACATTTCTTGTTTTGGGACTTTTTCTACAGGCCATTGTCACTGGAGATAAGTGATACCTCATTGTGATTTTGATTTGCATTTCCCTGCTGATTAGAGATGTTGAACCTTTTTTCATATGTTTCTTGGCATGTTCTTTGCTCACTTTTTGATAGGGTTGTTTGATTTTTTCTTGCAGATTTTCCTGAGTTCTAAATAGATTCTGGTTATCAGCCCTTTATCAGATACATAGCATGTGAAAATTTTCTCACATTCTGTGGGTTGTCTGTTTGCTTTCATGACAGTTTCTTTGGCTGTACAGAAGCTTTTTAATTTGATCAGGTTCCATTTATTTATTTTTGGTGCTTCTGTTACTGTCTTTGGGATCCTCTTCCTAAATTCTTTGCCGAGGCCTGTCTCTATAAGAGTTTTCCCAAAAATTTATTATAGAATTCTGATCGTGTCACATCTTAGGTTTAAGTCTGTTACCCACCGTGAGTTGATTTTTGGGAGGGGTGAAAGGTGTGGACCCTGTTTCAGTTCTACATATGGCTATCAATTTTCCCAGCACCATTGATTGAATAAGGGTTCTTTTCCCCATGTACAACATGATGCTTTGATACACATATTCGTAGTAAAAGTATTACAACAGGTAAGCAATTTCACACATCCATCGCCTTTCATAGTTAGCATTAAAAATTTTTGTGTATGTGGTACAAACACCTAAAATCTACTCTCTTGGCAAATTTTCAAAATACAATAAAATATTATTAACTATAGCACTCCTGCTGTATATTAGATCTTTAGACTTATTTATCCTATATATGCAAGCTTTACCTATTAGTGTACCAAAATTGTCCTATATAAAGGAAAATCATAATTTATGCATTACATTCAGTTGTCATGTCTCAAGTCTTATTTAATTTGGAGCAATTTGTTCAGTCTTCTATGTATTTTGTGGCATTGACATTTTTGAAGTGGACAGGTCAGTTATTTTATGGAATATTCCTCAATTTGGTTTAATCTGTTTCCTCATGATTAGATTTAGATTACGTATTTTTTGGCAAAAATATCATAGTGTGATGCTGTGTCCTTCTCAGTACTCGATGTCAGGAGGCACATGGTGTCAAATTGCTCCATTGCTGGTGAAGTTAACTTTGATCTCTTGGTTAGGAGGTGTCTGCTAGGTTTCTCTACTGTAAAGTTTCTATTTCCTACTTTGTAATTAATAAGTGACTTTTGGGGAGATACCTTGAAACTATGCAAATATCCTATTATTCTTCAGACTTTCACCCACTAGTTTTAGTGTCCATAAATAATTCTTAGCTGAATCAATTATTATTGTTGTGGTTGCTGTCTTGGTTTGTGCTTCTATAACAAAATAACACAGATTGGGTAATTTCTAAATAACAAATGTTTCTCATAGTTCTTGAGGTTGACAAGTTCAAGATCAAGGTACTGCAGGTTTGGTGTCTGGTGAGGGCCCTGTCTCTACTTCTAAGATAGCACTTTGTTGCTGTGTCCTCCAGAGGGGACAAACTTTGTGTCCTCATGTGGCAGAAGGCAGAAGGGAAAAAGGCCCTAGTTAGTTGCCTCAGCCCTTTTATAAGGCATCAATCCATTCATGAGGGCGGAGACTCCTAGACACCCTGCCTTGTAACACTATCATTTTGGTGTTAAGTTTCAACATATGAATTTTGGAGAACACATTCAGATCATGGCAGTTGCTAAATGGTGATTTTCTAAATCCAGTATATTTTTTCTACTTTTATTAGTTGGTTGTCTACTATAAGGAAGAGCTTTCCCTTCCCCAACATTTGCTTACTCCAATCTATATGGAGACATGTTGTGCATTTTTTTTATTCAATGGATTTTAATCTTTATTTCATTTATTTGCTGTGCTACTCAAATTGTACCACTGGCCACCTCTAGTCATTTTCCAGGTCTATTTCAAAAGCCACAGCTTTCAGAAGCCTGGTCCAGTTCACTTTGGCCAAGTCAGCAGCTCCCTACTCTGTGCAACTCTAGACCTGTGTACTTTCCTCTCCTTATACAAGTTTCTTGTTCGGTTCCTTTTTTACATTAGATTGTGAGCTCTTAAGTATAACAAAAGTGTCTGATTTCTCTCTATATCCTCCACACTTAACACAGTGACTGGTGCATGGGGAAAACTAAGTTCATTTTTATTAAAAAGCATGATTAAATGGAAGAAAGACAAACGTGCTTAAGTTTCTATCGACTTGCCTCAATCCCTTTTTTGGGTACTAGCTTTATAAGCAAAAAGGAAATCACCTATTAACATTCATAGCAGGTTACTGTGAGTCTTTCAATAGCAAGGCCAAATCAAAGTGGATTAAATTGTTGACATGTTTGAACTTTGCATAAATATTTCCCCCCATTTCAGGACAACTCTGACCTTATCTCCTTAGTGTTGATTTACCATCAGCTTGATATGCTGTCCTTTTCCCTATGGGTTCTTCATTCGTTAAGAACCTCTCTGTCCACACATGAAATAAAGGAACGTAATCAATGCTTCCATCAGAGAGGGTAAATCTAGTGGAAAGGGTCTGGGTCCTTCATCAGGGGACCCAGGCTTTGTCTCCCATCTGTGCAGTTCAGATGTGAGACTCTGGAGTTGCTTATATTGTGGGGCCTTCATTTCCTTTACTCTGCAATAGGGGTGGATCATAGCAAGTGAGATACAAAGATATCCTGGACCTTAACTGAGATTATCGAAGTGAAATCACTTTGAAACTGTATGACTAGCTCTCAGCAGCCTCTGCACCTTTGCACCTGGCTTTCCATTTACTGAGATGCCCTTCCTAGTCCCTGCTGCCTCTTTAATGACAAGTCCCTCCCAATCTTTTAGGACTCTGCTTCCGTCTAACTTCCTCGAGTGATCCCCAGATCTCTGTTTTGTGTGGACACAACCAAAAAGGTCCCCTGGCTCACACAGTCCACATGCACAGGCTAAGCACTGAATGATTCTCCCTGAACCACACCTGGATGTTTCTCCCCATGGCACTGGCAGTGATGTGCATTCATTTCTTTGTGTAATGATGGTTCTCTGGCAGTAAGAGTATCCCTCAGCTCCCTCAAGTCATCCGCCTCAGGACAAGCCGTACCCCAAATCCTCACACCTGGGCATAGTCTCTATGTGAGGCATGCAAGGCTATTCACCCTAACCCGAGAGATTTCCCCCAGATTTGGGAAAAAGAAAACTATTGTAGATGACAAGGTGGACTGCAGAGGCCGAAAAATGTGTATCAACATAAAAGAGAAGACAATATTTTAATCAGGAATTTTAGAAGGATCTAGATAGGGCACAAACTTTCCTTTGGTTGCTCATTACCAATAAAGAAATATTCACACTCCTTCACCTGATTTGTAAGTTTTCACAACCAACTCTATTTTCTTTTGGTCTCATCTTCTGTCTTCCCCCCAAGTGCAACCTATGGTGCAGCCACTTCAATCTGACTATTCTTCAAACACAACTTCTTCCTCGCTTCTATGTCTTGTCTCGAGATGTTTCTTCCACCAGAATGTCCTGTCCTATCTCTCAGCTCTACCTGGAAAATTCTTGCGTTGCTCAAAAGTCCTCATTTCTGTGAAGTATCTTAAATTATCCCCCAAGGCAGCAGGTTGCTCACTTCTTTGAACATTCCTCAATAACAGCACAGATCAAGGCCCTGTGCTACTTTCCAATCGGGAGCTCCGCATTGTGAATATTGCCTGATGCAAAGATGCAAAGTGGGTACTCTGCAGTGTTTCTGAAAAAATCAAAGTGGAATAATGTGGGTGGGAGTTAATAGTTGTGCGCTCATATATCCCAGGCATAGGGTTGGAATCTTTGAACATCTTACCTCTTAATTTTCACAACAACCATTCGCAGTGAATTTTATCATCCTTAATTTTACACTAAGGATACTGGGGATCAGAGAGTGCTCAACCTGTTTATAGTCACACATCTGGTAAGCAAGATCATATATAAACCACGCTCTCTCCAACATATAGGGTATCATTTTTATATTTAGAAAGTATGTCATAAACAGGATCCAAATGCCACATTTTCCCATTTAATTTTCTTTTTCACTGGGCTAGATAGGAGGACACAGAGGTTACAGTCTTGGTTGTGTTGCTTATTTCTCTGTACGACCTCGAGTACCTTGTAAAGGCATTAACTCAGATATCACCTCCTTTAAAAAGTGTTTTCTGAATCCCTACCCTGGATAAAATGTCTTTTCTCTGTCTTTCTATCATGACCTACACACGTCACTGGTATTAATTCATATAATCACCTCCTTATTTGCCAATCTTTCCTGCTAGACTGTTTTTTCCTTAAGAGCTGCAACTGTGTCATAATAATCTTTTTTTTCTTTGAGCCTAGCCCAGGAACTGACACATAGATGATATCCACTAGATGTTTACTGAATTAATAAATACACGAGAGAGTAAATTTCCTTACCCTGTTTAGGTCTCACTTTTCCAATGTGAAAATAAAAAATTTGGGCTCAATCAGAGCTAGCCCAAATATGTCACATGTGCTGCACCCACCCTTTCTTGTGTCCTCGACAGACATTGCAAATGGATTATTCCATTGTGTCCTGGGCACAACTGCAAACTCCTCACTGTAGGGGCCCTCTACTACCAATGAGTTTATTGCCATCCTTGATTTAGATGTTCTTTCTGGCCCTTGACAGTTTCACATCCTCAGAGTCTGGTCCTTCCCATTAAGAAGAAAGCATGGGCAAGATGCTCTCCAAAGGTGGGATAAAGGGGATGATGGATGATATTCCTGCCACTGTGTCACCTCCTGAATTTTCATCACTGCATTCCTGATTTGACAAGTGATTTAGCATCCCAGGCTGGGGAAGGACCAATGGATGAATTGGTCCTCTGTGCATGGCCGTTGGGCAGGAAATTAATAAGAATGCTGGCTGACATGATCTATGGTACTGTAAGCTCATTATGCCTGATTAGCTTCCAGCCTTTCACTCCCTCTGACAGCTACAGGGCCTCAGGGTTTCCAATGGCAACCGTTTCCTTTCTCTAATTGATGGCTAGGTCTCTGACCATGAAACCAAACCCTCCCACACACTTGTCAGAGTGGGGACCTTTCTGCATCATATTACCTGCTCCTTTTTGGCAGTGGGAAGGTGAGCTCCTGGGTTGTCTAAGTGGTGTTGACAGTAAAGTCCTTTGAACTCAGGAAACAAAATTTGAAAGGGTCAATTCAGTTCAGTTGATCAAGTTCTTATCAAACTATTTACCATGTGCTGACATCTGTGTTCAGTATGGAGATGGCAATATAAGTAGATCAAGTAGATCACGTGACACCAAAAGGGGAGAAGTATTTCAGCATATTTTTACAAACATTTATGATGTGCAATGGTACCAAGCACTGTGGTATATATTCAATTGAATCCAAATTGAACTGATGTGTGCATTCAGACACACACACACACACACACACACACTCACACACAGAGTGAATAATCACACAGGCATACATTGTTTTGTTGAACTTCACTTGGCTGTGCTTCACAGATATTGTGTTTTTTTATAAATTGAAAGTTTGTGGCAACCCTGCATTAAGCAAGGCTATAGGCATCATTTTTCCAACAGCTTGTGTCCCATTTGGGTAATTCTTCCAATATTTCAAACTTTCTCATTATTATTACATGTTACAGTGATCTTTAATAATCGATTTTTGATGTTACCATTGTGGTTATTTTGGGGGACCAAGAACCAAACTTAGTCAACAAGTGTTGTGTATGTTCTGACCACTCCAATGACAGGTGGTTCCCACACTTCTTTCTCTCTCCTTGGGTCTCCCTATTTCCCAAGACACAAAGATATTGGAGTTAGGCCAATTCATAACCCTGCAGTGGCCTCTAAGTGTTCAAGTGAAAGAAAGATTGCACATTTCTTATTTTAAATTAAAAGCTAGAAATGATTAATCTTAGTGAGGAAGGCATGTCAAAAGCCAAGATAGGCTGAAAACCAGACCCCTTGTGCTAAACAGCCACATTGTAATGCAAAGGAAAAGTTCTTGAAGGAAATTAAAAGTGCTACTCCAGTGAACATGTGAATAACAGGCAAGTGAAACAGCCTTATTGTTGATAGGGAGAAAGTTTTGGTGATCTGGAAGAAGATTAAACCAGCCACAACATTCCCTTAAGCCAAAGCCTAATCCAGAGCAAGGCTCTAACTCTTTAATTCTATGAAGGCTGAGAGAGGTGAGGCAGCTGTATAAGAAAAGCTTGAAACTAGCAAAGGTTGCTTCACAAGGTTTAAGGAAAGAAGTTGTCTCCATAACATAAATATTCAAGGTGAAGCAGCAAGTGCTGATGTAGAAACTGCAGCAAGTTATCCAGAAGATCTAGCTAACATCATTGATGAAGGTGGCTACACTCAACAACAGATTTTCAATGTAGATGAAACAGCCTTCTATTGGCAGAAGATGCCATCTAGGACTTCCATAGCTAAAGAGGACAAGTCAATGTCTGGCTTCAAAGCTTCAAAGGAAAGCCTCATGTTAGGGGCCAATGCAGCTGCTAACTTTCAGTTAAAGCCAATGCTCATGTACCATTCTGAAAATCCTAGGGCTCTTAAGAATTATGCTAAATCTACTCTGCCTGTGCTCTATAAATGGAACAACAAAGCCTAGATGACAGCACATCTGTTTACAGCATGGTTTACTGAACATTTTAAGCCCCCTGTTAAGACCTACTGCTCAGAAAAGAAGATTTCTTTCAAAATATCAGTGCCCATTGACAATAAACCTAGTTACCAAAGATCTCTGATGGCGATGTACAAGGAAATTAATGTTGGTTTCATGTCTGCTAACACAACATCTATTCTGCAGCCCATGCTTGGGTCAAGGTATAATTTCAACTCTCAAGTCTTATTTTTGAAGCACAAGGCCACAGCTGCCACAGATAGTGATTCCTGTGATAGATCTGGGCAGTCAATTGAAAACCTTCTAGAAAAGATTCACCATTTTAGATGACATTGAGAACATTTGTTCTCATGGGAGGAAATCAAATATCAAGATTAATAGGAGTTTGAAAAAAGTTGATTCTAATCCTCATGGATGACTTTGAGGGGTTGAAGACTTCTGTGGAGAAAGTAGCTGCAGATGTGGTAGAAATAGAAAAAGAATGAGAATTAGAAGGGGAGCCTGAAGATGTAACTGAATTGCTGCAATTTCACGATAAAACTTGAATGGATTGCTTTGTATAGATGAGCAAAGAAAATGTTTTCTTTTGGTGGAATCTACTCCTGGTGACAATGCTGTGGACATTGCTGAAATGACAACAAAGGATTTAGAATATTACATAAACTAAGTTTATAAAGCAGCAGCAGGGTTTGAGAGAGTTGAGTACAATTTTGAAAGAATTTCTACTGTGGATAAAATGCTATCAAGTAGCATCCCAGTCTATAGAGAAATCTTTTGTGAAAGGAAGAATCAACTGATGCAACAAACTTCATTTTTCTCTTATTTTAAGAAATTGCCACAGCCACCCCAACCTTTAGCAACCACCACCTGGATCAGTCATCAGCCATCAGCATTGAGATAAGACCCTTCACCTGCAAAAGGATTACCACTTGCTGAATGCTCAGATGATCATTAGCATTTTTAGCAATAAAGTGTTTTTTAATTAAGATATGTACATTGTTTTTTTATACATAATGCTATTGCACACTTAATAGACTACAGAACAGTGTAAACATAAATTTTACATTCACCAGAAACCAAAAAATTCATGTGATTTCTCACTTTGTTGAGGTATTTGTTTTATTGCAGTTGTCTGGAACCAAACCTGCAGCATCTCCTAGGTATGACTGTATATATTCCCAAAGCATCCACTATACCCTCAAAATCAGGCTAAACTCCCTCTGGAGTCTCCTGTTGTCATCCTGACCACCCCATTTGCTCCGTCAAAACACGCATTTCTTTTGCTTGTTGATTTCAGCTTTTGCTTTCTTTATCTTGCTTTTCACAGAGCCATAGGTTAGCCTACACTTGTCACCCTTCCAATGAAGATATATAGGATGAGATTTCAATTTCTGTAGTGGTGAGCAAGCAAATGAATAATGAATAAGTCTAATTGAAGTAAATATTACTGGAAGGTTTTATAATTATCATTCTTATGAATAGAGGTTCTAAACAAACCCACCTGAGAGTGCCGTTGAGGAATCTTCCCCACAGGCAGTCCAGTGGAGACTTCTGCTAATATCTTGGTGTAGCAGAAAGAGGATGGCTTTTAGCTTCAGGGCCAAGCTCAAAAGTTGGTGCTTCAAAGAAGTCTTCCCATACACAGGGTCAGAGTCTCCAGTATATTGATTAAAACTATGGCTCTGAAAGCACTCTATAATTTGCAAAGTGCCATACAAATACTAATAATTATTATCTATTTCTAGGACATAATCAGAAGGAAATAAAATGGTAAGGTATGTTTTTGCTTTTAACTTTGAGTTAGGCCTAGTTTTATTTAGCCTATGGAAAGGGTAAATTTTAATTCCTCTTCCCACCATTCATGACCCCATCACAGGGGACCTCATTTTGTCACTCAGTTGGAACCTGCCACACCCCCAACTTGGCCCAAGGAGGGATGGAGCCTGAAAAATACACATGGCCTTAGAATAATTCAGACATGAATTTAATGGCATTTAAAAAATAATAACCAGGCAGACAAGCTTGGCCTCCCCCAAACTGTCTCTAATGACCCCACAAGAGATCAATATTTGAAACAGCAATAAGTACACTGCTCTAGGCAGATTTTGCGGATTTGGTCCTCTGTTAGAAAAAGAAGTAGAGGGCCATGCTCCTCCACACATTTGCTCTCTTGTCATAAACACTAACAAGACATTCTGGCCCAAGTTTTATACAGTTTCCAAGAGACTTTTCTAAGTACTTCAAGGTGCTGTTTTTTCCCTCTTTCTTTCCCAGGGATTGTGGAGGGTGGTGTGGTTTGCTTGCCATGTGAACTCAAGTGAGTCACTTTGTGTCTTTGAAGCCGTTTCCTCATATATAAAATAAAGATCAGAATCTTCACTCTGCCTATCCCCTAAAGTTGTTTGTGGCACCAAATGAGTAAAGACAAGGAAGATCCTATAAAACTCTATAAAAACACAAGGAATCTTTATCATTAGGGGTCTTTGAAGAGAGAGGAAGGTACACGCTGTCTTAGCAGATCAGCACCAACGTTTTCAAAATCAAGTTGACATCTACAAATTAATAATCCCATCTTGACACGCTCACTGGACAAGAACAAGCACAGGCACTGACACACTTGTTGACCCACTTGCCCCTGTCCTGTCCCACTTACTAAAAGTATATCTTTGTGGTTTTGGACAACTCACATTAAGAAATGATCAACTTTGATTCTCTTTTTCTTGTTCTTCTTGTAGGCATAGACTAGCCTAAGCTAGGAAGACTGAAATTTCCATCTCAATAGCAATGGTGAGAACAAATTAATGTGGAATACATCTAATTTAGCAAAATATTACTGGCAGTTTTTACGATGATCATTCTTATGACTATCTAGCTCTAAACAAATTTGCCTATGAGCTTTGTTGATGGCTCTCTTTCCCATAAACAGTTAAGCAGAGAGTTTTGCTCATATCTTGGCAAGGAGAAAGGGAGCTTTAGTTTCAGGCAGTTCTAGGTTCTGATCTTGATCAAATTACTAATTTTCTACATATGTATCATTAAAAGAATCCTTTTTGTCAAACATTTTCAGTTGCATTTTTATATCTTGTAAATCTTTTTGCCTGTGGGCCTTGCCACTCTTTGAAACAATGAATTTCAGAGCTTTGGGGAGAAGCAAAGCACCCTCCTAAAACAACAAAGCTATTGCTCAGTTTTGACTCCAAAATTAGATATTTGTGTGAATCCACAGCAAGTTAAAAGGCTTAAAACTGAGTCTTGTTGCAAAAGAATATATTAGTTTGGATTTGTATTTGGTTGTATGTAACAGAAACCTGGCTACGAAGACTTAAACGATAGGGTTTGTTTATCTCACATGACAAAAAATCCAGAGGCAGGTAGTCGAGGGCTAGCGTGGTGGCAACACAATGTTGTCGGGAGCCTGTGGTGGTTGATTTTATGTGTCAAACTGACTAGGCTATTGTCCCCAAACACTAATCTAGGTGCTGTGAAGGTAATTCATAGAAGTGAATAAGTTTTATAGTCAGTTGACTTTAAGTAAGGAAGATTATCCTAGATACCCAGGGTGGGCCTGATTCAATCTATGAAAGGCCTTAAGAACAGAACTGAGGCTCCCTTGAAGAAGCTCATTCCACCTGTGGATACAGCTTCATCCTGTGCCCTTCCTGATGGCCTGCCCTACAGATTTCAGACTTGCCTAGGCGGCTCCCACAATTGCATAAGCCAAACCTTTGCAGTAAATCTATCTATTCATCTATGTATCCTCTCCCACTGGTTTAGCTTATCTGGTGGAACCATGGCTGATACAGTCTCCTGTTACCTTTCTCTTTTACCATGCTTAGGGCTTGCAAGCAGCTATGGCAATGCTAGGCACTATGTCTGTATTTTTGGAAGGAGGAAGAGGGAAAGAAAAGGGCATAAACCAAAAAACAAACATCAGCCAAGCCTGTTCCTTTCTAAGAAGGAAGACCGTACCCAGCAACTTCAACTCATATCTCATTGCTAGGAGTTGGTCACATGACCAGCTCCAGCAACGTGTGAGTCAGGAAGAAGGACACACTGGGGCCCTGAATAAAATGGAAGATTCTATAGTAAGAAAGAAGCGGGGATGGATATTGGGTCAGCAACCACAGAGATTTCCTAAATTCCTTTATCATATTAAGATCAAATCTGAACATCTTTAATCATTTTTTTTCCATAAACATAAAAAAAAATTACTCTTTCCACTTGCAGCAAGTAGGCCCTGAAGCTTGCTGCCTTAAGGGAGAAGGGTATGTGTGTGGGAAGTGAGAATCCTGAAAGCCTATCCCTTCCAGCTCCAGAGATTCTGGGAAGAAGACATGAGACCGAGACAGGAGAGGCAGTTGTGGTGTTCCCTGATTTCCCACTGTGCCTTGGCCCAGCACGGGCAGAGGTGGCAGGTGTTAAGTGAGTGATCTGGGGGAAGGAGGCACTCTTCAAGGCTATATTTGTCACTCAGAAAGGAGGTACAAAGCAAAGTCATCTGTATAGATTAGAAGGGCAGAAGGAGAATGAATTTGGCTTTTCCAAGCCACCTCCATTTCCTGTGTGGAAGGATCAGGTGCCCCAAGTTTCCCACGTGACTCTGGAGGCATGGAAAGTCATTGAGTGGAGAGGCAGTAAGCTTTGTGTAGGACCCTATCCTGAAAGGGGTGACAGCCAGGAAGAGAATGAGACCAGGGCAGAGCCTGGAGGTGACACAACTGCAGCACCCTAGAGTCAGAGAGAAGGCAGAGTGAGTTACTAAGCACCTCAGGCCCTTGCAGAGCTGAGAGGGTGGGGGACAGTGAGGGCCTCTGGAACTGGGAACAAGTTCCTGTTGTTTAAAAATTACTCATTCTAAAGTGTGTTGTTACAAATGCAGCCTGAGCAGACTAAGACAATGTGTGTGTACATATGTGTACTTTATACACACACACACACACACTCTCACACATATATTTTCAAGCGATTGTTTTATATACATACACACGCATTCACATGTGTGTTTTATATGCATCTAAACTGACAACTATATTTACCAAACACACATATATAGCATGTATTTGAGGTTTATATGAAGGAAAATCATGGAGTCGTAGAGTGAAAACCAGAAGGTTCCTAAAGACCATGAGTCCAACTCCCTTGTTTTAGAGTTGAGGAAACTAAAGCCTGGGGCAGTGAGATGACTTCTTGGAGATCAGAGAGTCTGGGAATGGTAGGTTGTGCTTCTCATGCAGAGCTCTTGACTTTTGGTTGAGAGCCCTTTGCAGCACCCAGACTGCCTTCAGTAAATGTGTCTCCCGTCTGACTGGGAATTGGGTCCCCGTGACCAGCCTAGACACAAACCACTCTATTTAAAGAGCATGATGAGAAGACCCAAATTCTTGAACTCTATCAGGGAAAGAGCTCACTGAGCACCTCCTCCATTCACAGGAGGCTTTCACCGTACTCTCCTCTAAGCCTCATTGTTATTACAGCAGGAAATTGGAAAAGTCCTTGTGCCAAAAATGCTGTGCTGAAATTATAAAGCCAGATAGAGCTGCTGATGGAGGGTGTCTGTGGGAGGGAGGGGCCTGCGAGAGAGAGGAAGCAGGGGAGGGGAGGGCAGGTGTAATGACGGAGAAAGGGGAGGAGAGAGAATGTCAGGGCCAGGGAGAGACTAGAGATGTTGACGCAGGGAAGGCAAACAGAGAAAGAGAAGAAGAAGGAAGGGAGTAAGGAGGAGGGAAGGGAAGGATGTCCAAAAGTCAGAGGAGAGAGAATGAACTGATTCTTCAATAGCATATTAGTTACTTTTTGAAATAATATGATCAATATACTTTACTTCAACCTCCAGACACCTTTTCAGATGAAGTCCCTCCATACTGAAAACATGAAGTCCGATTATTAATCTAAGAAGGTTAAGTAAACACACTGTTTTCCTTGTATTTTCAGGCTTTTTGTAGTGTTAATATATTGACACCTTGGAAAAAGAGAGCGAGAAGAGAGAAGAAGAAGACAGGCAGAGGAAAACTCAGAGCTAGAACAAGATTCAGAGAGGCAGATTGACTCACAGACTCAGAGAAAGAGCTGCAGAAAGAGCCTGCTTATGTGCTTGGAGCTCTACAACTTACTCTGAAGTGAAGAAGGCAGGAGGCCTGGGATGGGAAATCCTAGAAAAGCAATGGCCAAATGACTTCCCTGGGTGTGGGGTTTGAATGGAGGTGGTGCGGGGGGGCTCTCTTTTAAAGAGTGGATTGAGGGTTCTTTCCAATGGATGAATCTGAAGAAAGAATGGGGCATCACTTTTTTCCACTGTGTTTGGTGGTGCGGGGGGGCTCTCTTTTAAAGAATGGATTGAGGGTTCTTTCCAATGGATGAATCTGAAGAAAGAATGGGGCATCACTTTTTTCCAACTTGACTGTTTATACCACAAGCTTAGGAAGTGATATGGACTGAATTGTGTCCCCCAAAATATATATGTAGAAGCCCTACCCCTAATGTGACTATATTTGAAGATACGGCCATTAGGGAGGCAATTAAGGTTAAATGAGGTCATAAGGGTGGGGCCCTAATCCAATAGGACTGGTGTCCTTACAAGAAGAGGAAGAAACACCAAAAATCCCTTCCCCTGTGTGTGTGTGTGTGTGCGCGCATGCACGAGCACAGAGAAAAAAAGGCCATGTGACTATCACACTCATTTTGTAGATGAGCAAATCATCTTAACTTTTTTAGAGATTCAGTTTCCTGAACATTCCACAACAGGTAAGTGACATGGGCTGAACCCATGTCTCTGACTCTTTTCAATGTGATCTTCAACCAGAATTGCTTCTCCTCTGGCAAGAAATTAGAACCCACTTGGAGCTACCACTTGTTTGAATCTATGTGAAAAACAAAGTGTGTCTCTTCAGGGCTGAATGTGCTCATAGCCAGGAATTTTTGGCAAAGATTTTTATCACCACACTATGTTCTGGTCTACTAATGGGTTGAAAAGGGATGGTGAACATGACATCCATCCATAATGCATGGGAGGTGGGTAGAGGAGAATGAGAGGAGGGGTAAGCAAAGCCCCCTTGGAGATTGGGACACCATGCGAACCCTTGGAAGTTACATTAAACAGAGAGGAGAACTGTCGACATCCTGGAACTTAAGAGAAATCTAATACTGAAGCTTCAAGGCAGAGTAATTTAAAAGTTCAGGGCAAGAAAAATAGAAAATGACATCAGTTACAAAAAAAATGTCTTTAACCTGGACAATAAAATAAAATTAGCCTGCACTGCATGTTGCGAATGCAGGGTTTTAAAGAAAGAGAATTTTGGCAATGACGAGGGAGTTAGCTTTATGCAAAGGAAAAACTCAATCACACATTAGTGCAAGTACTTTCCCCTTTGACTCTTGGGGTGAAAGTTTCAAAATGCATTTATTAAGCAGCTGTCTACCATAGTAATGACGAATTCAGCAATGCCTCCTTGTGTTGGCTTTTTCTCTTTCTTTGTTTTTCTCCTGTCTCTCACCCTCCACCCCTTCCTAGAATCACTTCCTAAACGAACTACCTGCATACAAGACCTTGTCTCAGGTTTTGCCTTTGGGAGAATCCAGGTGAAGACAGCTGGTTATGGGAGAGGTCCTAGAATGTAGACCTTCAGGCTGAGATTTTTGAGGCTTGATGACTAGACTCTGGTGGATTAAAGGCCCTTATTCCCAAGCTAGGGGACACTTCTACAGTAAGGTTTCCACTAAACTTCAGGCTGTGTTTCTACCTGGTCATTTTGGGCTCCTCTTATCATTACACCAATTGGTAAAGAAGAGAGTTGCTGGGCTGGAGAGGATCATAGACCCTGAATATGGGAGGAGCTGGATTCGTTGCCATAGAATGGAGGCAGGCCTGAGTGCGTCAGGAACTTAGGGGAATCGCCAGGATTACTCCTGATACTCTTCCATGCATGGTCATAATAGTGAACAGGCAACTCACGCACACGTGCACAGCAGCAGCCAAGGGCTCAGACCCCCTGGGGATGAAGTTCTGGGGCATCTACCAGGAAAGCGCCCAGACCAGCTGAAGCGCTGGCTAGTGAGGCAGTGAGGGAGTTGGGGGAGGGAGAGGATGGATATTGACAAAGGCTTGGGACAGCTGTGGAATGTGGGGATCTAGTTAGTTTCACTGGCAGAACAGCAGCTGGCCACCTCCTTGAAGGAAATGGCCTTGAGGGAAGGCACAAGCAAATGTGAATGAGGCTAAGGGGGGACTGTATTAGACACCCCTGTGAGCCACTCCAAACCTCTCAGCACGTCTCTCACTTCAGTGGACACCGTGACAGGCTAACAGTTCAGTCTGTAGGCAGCAGCGTTGTTTTAAGCAACAAAGCTGGGAAAGATCCATGATTCCCATGGGGTTATGTCTGACCAGTGGGATTGAGAGCCAATAATAAACTCTTCCTCTATTCACCCCCTGGGAGAAGAGTGCCGAGATGCATTCTGGAAGGTGCCTTAGGAGTCTCGACAGGATCAAGCATCACTCTCCCACAGTGGTGCCGGCTCAGTATTTGCCACGTATTTGTTTTCTCTGTGCCTATTTCATTTGCCCTGCTCCTCCCTCCTGCCTCCAGGAATCACATCCCAAATGAACCGTCTGCACACAGCCTTTGTCTCAGTGTCTGCTTTGGGGGAATCCATGCTAAGACAATGTAGTTTTGGAGTTGCCCTCTACCTGCATTTGGTAGCTAACCTTAACGATACCATTTTAAGTAAATAATATATTATTAGATCTTTATTTGTTTTGCAGATGGCTCTTTAATTATGAGACTTGGAATTATTCACATTTATGATGCATTTGTAGTTTTTAAGAGGGTGCGTGTTTTTCGTTTTTTTTCTTGCTATTTTTATCACAGACTTGTGTCTTCCTATTTCTGCTTCTCAGAATAGTGATGTTTGGGAGTTCTTAAAAGGGCTAAGGATGCCAATCAGATGGCTAATGCCAAGATGGGTGAGTAATCTTTCATATTTGCTGTGAGGTTTTTTTTCCTAGTCTGTTGCTTACTTTCTAAATTAGTGTTTTTTTAAAAAATATAGTCTTATGGTTAAATGTTTAATAATAGGGAATGGTTAAGGAGATTGGACTATATATACTAAAATAAATAACACTGGCTCCTAAGACTATAATTATAACCAGAAAATATATTTATGGTATAACATTAAATGAAAAAAGAGAAGATAAACTGTATTATATTGAATGCAGCAACTACAAAAAAAGATTGATCGTGACCCTTCCAAGATGGTCACAGCTACGGCTATTAGAGTCTTATGCTCAATGACAAAAATATTTTAAAATCTTATCTAATGCTGTTGTACTCCTTAAAAATAATTTTAAAAGTTAATAAGTTAAACACATGAAATCTTTGGTGTCAAATAAACTGATGTAATTCAAATTTCATTGTGCTTGTCTTTTCCATGCAGTTGGTAACACGCAGGGCTTTGTTCTTTCATTTGGAGAAAGTCACACTTTATTAATAATAACAACCTGATCTCTTGAGAGATTGCTGAACAAAGGCACAGGGCTTTGGAATGCTGGGCCCTGCCCCTGCTCTCAGAATATTTGGAGAACATTTCCCTGGAAGCTCCAGGAACAGTGAGTTTGCCTTCTTTCCATGGCCTCCTCAAACACATGTAACTTACTAGAGCTTAAAGACTTACATTTGTAAAAGCCATTAGTGTCGATTAATGCCGACAAATGATTGAAACTGGGACACTGGGAGGTGCAACTCCACACCTTGTACCATTTATGGGCAGGAAATGAGGAACAATTAGGTTGGTGAGGCTGGAAAGCACCCCTCCAGCCCTGCCTGCATGGGGTCAGCTCACGAGCGCTCCATGGGTGTGTAATGGGAGAAGGGCCAGGGCCAGGACAGCGGCAGATGGGAGCCACAGGCAGCCGCTATGGCCAAAGCAGATTTCTCAGCCCAGCCACCCCATATTCAGTGTTGCTTATAGTGATGATGACAACTTAAATTTGTGTGGCTCTTTACAGATAATGTTGGGTTCTTACAACCGTCTTAGAAGTATACTTACTCGGCTGTGGATTCACTCATCCATTCTTTTTTTTTTCTGAGCAGTTAGTCTGTTTGAACAGTCCTTGGTGAATGGGACATTATCTTTGCCTTCATGGAAGTCACAGTCTAGGCAATTTCAAGGTAGTGTGGTAGTGAATGAAGCCTATGGATGTTCATAGGACGGCACTTACATCCAGCCACCAGTGTTCTGGAAGGCTTCTCATAGGAGAGGTCCAAGACAAGACTTGATGAATGAATAGAAATGCTTATTTTAAAAAATGGGAAAGCTGATTTAGAGTTTAAGCAATCTGCCATGCCTCCCAGGAACAAAGTAGAAGCCAAAGTAACATAAATATACATTTTTAATGGGAATTGACTCACTTATGTGCTCAACACTCTTTTAAAAATTTGTTTTTTATTGAAATATTTGTGAAAAACTATATGCCCTCTTCTTAAGTAGGCTAGGAAATAGATGGCTTTTAATTTTTGTAATAAAATTCACTCAAATACACACTTACCAAATAACTCCACAGCACTTTGCTTAGCCTTAAAGGGCACACGAGCAAATCCTACGGTGTCCCCGCACTCCAGCGACTCACAGTCTTGTGGAGAAGGTTGCGACAAGGATTAGAATAGAATTTCTCAAATTGTGCTCTGTGAGATAAGGGAATAAGAAATTCCTTCTGATTTAGTATAGAGAATTAGCATGACTGAGATATTTGAATACACCTAATAAGGAGATATAATAATTGAGTAAGGCCTTAAAGTAGGAGGCATGGAGCAGGATCATGCTTGTAAGTAAGTGTTCATACAATATGATATTACATTGTGATGCTACATTTTGAATTTGATGTTGAATGTGATGCTTTATTATGGTAGGGCAGTATATCTTCTGTTGGATTTTTCTTTCTCCTGATCATCAGCTATGTCTATTCAAGACCCATTTTCCCATGAGTTAGCTAATACGAATGCTCACCTAGATTGCTGTTGCTGTTTAATATTGTATTTGGACTGGAAAAATTGACAACTCATTGAAACATATGGTAGATTAGATAACAGTTCAAAACATTCTTAGCAAGGGTGTAACACAGGGGTCATTACATCAACAGCACAAAACACAGATGAAAGAAGTGGCTGAATGTAAGGGAACAGGGACAGTGCACCAATGATGCGCTGGGGAACACGTGTCCTTCTGCCACTCAGCACCAGGGGCTAATGGCCAGGGGGGAATAGGTGCTCAGAGTTGCTAACCTTCTGATTTTCCAAGGGAAGCTAGGAATCTGGATTTTTTTGTGTGTATAACCTATAACATTTTAAATGTTGACGATAAATCACTGCTTTAAAATATAGTATGTGGAACAATTACAGTTAAAGTAATCTGAAGATTAGATTCTATCTGTAACCCAACAGTTTGCAACTGCAGGACCAGTGACAATAACACCCACTAAACTAAACTTATGGAGCACATTTCTAAGCACCTGATTCATGTAGTTCATTTAACCCTCACAACTGTTGGAAGCAAGAATAATAATGGTGGCCATTTTACAAATGAATAAATGAGATACAGAGAAGTTAAGTAACTTTGTAAGGGTACCCAGGTAGCAAGTGGCAGGGCCAGCCTTCACTTCAAGGCAGTCTAGCTCCAGAATTTGTATTCATAAGCATTTCACTGTTTCTCAAAATGAATGGCTTTTGTGCAAGGACTCCTTGCCAATTATTTCAGGTACTTAGGTATCATTTTTCCTGATCTTAATTTTGTTCCAAATGGCAAGGGTGTGAGGAGTTAAAGCTTAGCCTTAAAGTCTGCAATGACTGCATGCAATACCTAATTTATCCAGAGTTCATTTTCAATAGCACCAAACTATAGTTCCAAGATCAAAGGACATCGAAAACATAAAGTTTGAGTTCTTGCTCCTCTGCTTATTGGCTTATTGGTCTAGTGATCTTGGAGAACTCATCTAACCTGAGTCTTGGTTTCCTCACTTGAACAAAGAGAATGAGGAGAAATATTTGCAGGGTTGTTATAAGGAATAGAAATAATTCTGAAAACCCCCTGGCTCAAAAAATGCCCATGGAATTATAGCCTTTATGGTGACAGTAATAATTTGGGGTAGTGCATTTAACTAATACATTTAAAGCACTATGCTATGGGGAATCAAAAATTAATTCCATATAGTTCCAACCATAAGAGACTAGAGAAGACAAGTAGTAAAGGAGATGAGACACCTTTATAAATTTTTGATAAGATCCCCATAAGAGGTACATAGCTGAGAGTCATATATGAGGGAGAGATTAATATCCATTGGGGAGATCAGTGAAGACTACTTGGAGGAAGTAGCATTTGATCTGGGTTTTAGAAAGATAAGAAAACTTTGGGTAAGTTAGCTAATCATAGATGAACTGGCGTAGCATGCATGGAGACACCAAGATGAGATAATTGGTGCCCTGAATGTGGAAATACTAATTAGGTTACCGAAACCAGAGAGCAGGATGTGTAGAGGACACATGTGTAGGGACTTCTGCAGGACTAGTGTTCAGGTTCAGCCAACAGGTAGCAGTGTTGTTCATCACTGCCGAGGCTAGAGAAGGTCTGCGCTTGCATGTTCTCTGGGCTGTCAAAGGAACACAGGGGACAGCTGGTGAACATGCAAACCAGAGGGAAGAAACTTAATTTCCTGTCCAATCTAGGTTCACTGACTTGTAGAGAAGAAATTCCAGTTGGAAAGCCAGATGGCCTCATATAAAAGCAGGGGGGAGTTGTGTGGAATCAGAAGATGTCTATAAAACAAGATGAAAATTGGGAGTTGTGGATGTATCTACTCAAAAGAACCATTTGAAATCGATTGGCTCAACCTAAACCTGCAAGGCTTTCCTATGAGCAGAATGGAATGTTCATCTGGAATGTTCTCTTTTTGCAAAAAAAGATCATGTTCGAACCAGAGAGACAGTGTTATATGGGAGGAAAAGAGCTGCATCTGAACTCGTTTGCCCTGGTCTGGATCTTCTCCTAACTCACTGGAAGAACTCACACAAGTCATTGTCAGCTCCAGTATCTACATCTATACAATAAACATAATACTTATTTTTTTTAATGATATCATTATTAAACATTTGATGAGATGTTTAAATGAGATAGGGCTGTAGTGATGCAAGGTATTTATAGTACTGCCTGCAGCATTGTACGAACTCCTCCATTCTTGTTGGCATGTAATCTTAGCTTGATGTTCCTGATTGGTTTATCATCCTGACATCTGTCTAGCACCTCTTTCTAGTTTCCTTCAGGCTACATCCTGTCTCTGCATCCTCCCAAATTCCACCCAACTGCTATAAGGACAGACAAGTGCAGGCGAAAGCAGCATGGGACATTATAAAGAACAGTGGATTCCAGTCAGAAGTCATTGATTCTTAACTCTGGCTCTACCAGTTACCGAATGAGGGGCCTTGGGCACATTACTTTACCTTTTTAAGTCTCAACTTCCTCATCTGAAAAGAAGAGTGAAGAGATGAAACCATTTATGTGACAGTATTTGATAGAGTCCTGGTATATAGTGTATGCATAATGAATGAAAGGAGAAAACCAAGCAGTTTTTGGCTGCCAGGGGGCTGAGCACAGACTATTTCAGAGTGGCAGAAGGTGACGGATGCAGGAGATAAGGGTTCACCAAAGCTTAAGGAGCAGACGAGGACAGTCTTTGTGCAACCTTGTTGACAAAATACGAGGACTTTTTTCTCCTCCCACCTGCATGTGTATTTAAGGCAGCAGGGGCTCCTAGACAGAGACCAGAGCTATGTATATGTCCCCAACCATCTCCTGCATTTTTCCTATCTGCTTCTTTGCCCACTGTATTCCCTCCACCTGCAATTCTTCTATATTTGATGGTTTACCATCAAAATTCAAAATTCCCCAGAGAAATTCTCTCTGAGGTGGAGACTTTTGAGCTATCAATAAATTACAGTCAATTCTTGTGATTTGTGGAGTTATGTTCTATAAAGTTTCTATGAACACCAAATTAGCAAATTGCTCCCAGGGGAAATACAGAGTTAGATTCCTGCGAGCCTCTGTTCATGACCCCTTTGTCAACCAATCAATTCATAACCTTGTTTTATGAGTGTTTCTGTCTAAAGGGACCTTCTTTAATACATATTGTTGGTTCATTAACATTGAACTCAAGGCCAGCAGAACTGTGCCGCAGGAGTGAATGAAGCGTATCTAATGTATTTCCTCCATTAGCACATCGTGGCCTTCTTGCATGTAGCAACACTGGACAGCACTTCAGCATTATGTTCGGGGCCATTTTAAACAGCAAAATCACCAACAGAAAGCACAAAAATGTGAAAAATGTGGCACAATTAGGCCACAAAAAGGGCACTTGTTCACAGTATCCAGCTGAAACAAGAAGTCAGAGCATCGTCTTGTAACGGGGGGTGTGCACGTTGGGTGTCTCCAATTTTTTATCACCTGCGTATGCCCTTGAATGATTGTGAAAGCATCGTAAGTATTGACTTTGAGGCTATAAATAAATTTTGGTGGGCAGGTGACTTTGCAAATACAGAATCCACAAATAATGAGACTTTCCCTTTGCTGGTGTGTAGGGAAAAGAAGGAGGATCTCCTAGGAGACCTATTGGTACCTACAGGTTTCTGACTCCCTGCTCAGTGCTCTGTAGTGGTTTCATTTCTGTGCCTATTCTAAATATTTGTTCCCAACAAGCTTTGCCATTCAAATGCTACTGAGTAGGAAAAAGAAAAGAGTGAGAAAAGCCAGACACAGAAGCAGAAAAACTTTTCCATCCAGAAGTTTTGTTCCAGCAGACAGCCTGCTTACGTTTTCTGGAAAACTTTACATTGAGGGGCCCCATCCCAGCCACTGTGCGGGGATAATTTGTGATTCCTTTCCAGTGTAATTAACCCCTCCTCCCCACCTCACCTCCAGCCTCCCGACTCCCTCATCTCTGAACATGTCCAAAAAACAAACAAACAAAAAATTAACACGTTTTTTCCCCCCAAGTTGTGTCTTGTCCCAAAGAGCTTAGTGCCTCTTATTGGGTGATTTCAATCAGATAGTTAAGAGCAATCTTTTGTTGCCTTTAAACAAGAATTTTTCTCCCCTGCAGAACACAATTCTAATTTTTTAATGAAAATCATTCAAAACAGGAATTTTTGTAAAAGGTAGTTTGAGAAAGGCAGTTACAGGAAATAGGGCCCAGCAATACAGCTTGCCCGTGTTGAGGGAAGTCTTGAGTGGAGTGACTGCGTGTAAGCCCCGGGCTGGGCAGGGGAAGCAGCTCCGGGGCTACACCCAACCCTGCTTGTACTCTGTGTGACCTTGGATGAGGCTTTCCCCTTCTCCGTGCTTCCAATTTCTAGTTGAGAAATGAGGGTTTAGATACTCTATGACTCCCAGCCTTAATATTCCGGGACGCTAGAAAGGCACAATAAAATCTAATCGTACTCATTATCTACTTCCATTAATTTATTGGAAAAGTATTTTGAAGTGTTTTGATGCCTAGTTTACTTCTAAGAAAATCTTGCTAAAACTAAAAAATTTTGGAATTTATAGAGTTTTAGAAATTTTGGTGTTTTAGAGTCCGTATCGATGTGAGCTGACTGCACTTACATAGCCATGGTGTTCTTGGTAAGAAAGTCTACATTCCTTAGCCTGGATCTTTTATGATCTAACCCTGAATTGCCTACCAGGAATGTCTCACAAATGACAAATGAATGAATGAATCCAAAATAAAGAATATATGTGGATAAATGAAGTACAAATGAAGGGTTCAACCTCTACTTAGCGTTAGCCATGGGCGCCATGATGAATGTGAGTCCAGTATTGCCAGATCTCCCAATTTTTTGAGACAAGCAAAAAAACCACTCTGATATTTTTAATGAAAAATATCACAATTTTTAGTATTTGAAAGCCACTTAAAATTATTTAAAATCTGATCTGGCAAATATAACCCAGGCTTCCAGGTGCGCAACCTTTGGCCTGGGGTGAAATTCATATTCCTTTGCATATAATTCATGCCTTTCCAAACTGGTATCTGCCTATTTATGTTCTCAACTCTTGGCAATTCCTGTCATTTTTTGATAACAACTCATATTCTGCAAGACCATTGCAGCTGCTTTTCTTTTCATGGGCTTCTCTTTCATTCTTCAATAGGAGAAATTCTCTCACATTTCAACATCTGAGTCACCTGTCCTACCTATTTCCTGTACACACTTCTACTCCACAGAAAGACATTCTGTCCTCTCGGATCCATAGAACTCTGGGTGGACTTCTGTTACTGTTCTTGCCACCATGTATTATGGTTACTTGTCTGTGAGCTACTCTAAAGCATTTTTTATTTATATATTTTTCAAAAATGTATTGAATTCTTCCATTGTACCAGATATTGTGTTACTATTAAGGATTCAGATATGAAGTCAACATTGTCCCTGTTTCCAAGGATTATTCTATGAAAAAGGGACTACATTTTATTTGTCTCTGAATCTCTAGCATCTTGCACCAAATGACAGAGGCTCAATAAATTTCAGTAAATGAGTGAAGTATACAATGCTAATTTTCTGAGCATTTCTAATGAACAATGTACTCTGGTGAAGCAAAAATTATACTGTGGTGTCTTGCACATAGCAGGCACCATATGAATATTTGGAAAGATGAATAAGGCATGAAGTTCCCTCAGATTTTGATGATCTTGCTAGGAATATCTATATATCTATCTATATCTGTGTATATTAATGGAAAATAATAATTGCCTTTAAAGTTGTACATAGACAGTAAATTATAAGTGTCACAGACATTTAACATAATAAAAGGTAACTATGGGATGAGGCAATTAAGGAAGGCTTCAGTAAGGAAGTGATTTCTGAGTTGTGGATTAAAAGATCAGTATGATTGGATTGGGGCAGAAGCATGGAGGTGATGTTTATGGATATAGGGAGGGATGTAGGAATGCATAACATTTATTTGGAAGTGAGCAAAGTGGAAGCAAGGAAGGCAAGAATGCTTAGTGAGCACCTCCCATGGGCCATGTATGACCATGTACATGTCACACACTGTTATCTCATGTCTTTACCACAGCCAGGCTGTGAGCTCCGTGGGATAAGGAACTTTTTCTATTTGACTCACCTCTGTATGCTTGCACCAAGCACCGTATCTTGCACATGGTAGACATCCATACATATTTCCTAAGGAGGGAATGCATGATCTTACAAAGTAGACATTCTTGTTCTTATTCTACAAATAGGGAAACCAAATCTCAGAGATGGACATTGACTTGCCCAATGTCCAGGCCAGTAGTTCTCAAAGTGTGGTCCTTCGATCAGCACCATTAGTATCCCTTGGAAACTTGTTAGGAAGGAAAATTCTTCAGACCTACTGAATCAGAAATCCACATGGTTCTGATTCACGCCAAAGTTTGAGACCTACCCATCCAGAGTATTGAGTGACAGTGCAAGGTCTGTGTGGCTTAAAATCCTAAACCTTGGTCTACCAATGGCCATGAAATTACTTATGACTACATTTTCCCAAGTTTGTTTTGTGGAACATTTTCTGCCCAATGTTAAGAAATATCACTTGACAAAAACATTCCATGGCCAAATATGTTTGGGAAACACTGTGTTAAGCACGGTTAACAAGATTCTTTACTGTAGAGTTTGCCTGAGATTTTGAAGTGCTCTTTACTGTGCGTGTCTAAGATGGGAATACTATTTTCCAGTCTTATTTGAAGAAGAATAGCAGTTGTGAGTGTGAACTTTGGTGTCTGACCACCTATCTCAAATTCTGTTTCTATCATGGAGTACTTTTTTTATGACCTCAGACAAACTGGCTAACAGCCCTCTTAGTTTCCTAACCTATGAAATGGATACTAATAATTTCTAGTTCTTGGCGATTTTGTGGAGGTTAAGTAAGACAGCACAAGTCAATAATTTATCATAATGTCTGGTATATAGTTAGCTTGCAATAGATGTTAGCCATTAAAATTATTCTTAATATTAATAGTATGAGTAGTTTTAGAAAATATTGCAGATTGGCTTACTCAACACCCATGTCAGCCCTTTTCCTACACTGGCTGGAAATCTAAAAACTGCATTTCCTAGATGCACCATGTGTGACCTAGGTTATGCTAAGCAAACATACTTAAATACATTTTAGAAGGAAGCAGCAGCAATAAGAGAAATTTTCTGGAAAGGGAAAATGGAGGGGTGTTCAGTTCTTCTGGAGAAGCCGAAGAAGAAGTTCTGGAGTCCCATCTTTGCATCACGCATTTCCGTTGGCAGGTGGCAGCAGTGGCAGCGGGGATACTGCTGAAGCCTCACTGCCCAACATGTAGTTAACAGACCTGCAGCACTGGCTTCACCCAAGGGCTTGTGAGAAGTGAAGAAGCTCAGGCTACACCCTAGACCTGCAGAATCAGAATCTGTATTAACCAGATTCCAGGAGATTTGTGTGCATATTAAAGTCTGAGAAGCACTACACTGGAAGAGTGCTATGGGCCATTTTTATGCCATGGCTAGACATCTCCACTGGTTGCATTTTAGCATTTGACATTGAGTTATCTAACACCACTTCTGTAAAACTCCTTCTGTTCAAATTAGCTAGTATAGATGCTATTATTTGTAACTGAAAGTTTTGATCATATAACCACAGACATTTTTTGGGGGGAGGGGCAGGGGACTGAAGCATGTGACACTTTTGAAAGCATTTTTGTAAAACAAAAGAGGGGAAAAAGCCACTTATGTAATATGGGACCAGATTTTGGAGAGAAGTCTAATTTTATTTTCTTATATCTGTTGCTCATAAAGGCCAAACAAGTTTGCATTAGCAAATATAAAAATCCTCAACTGACAGAACTGGGTTGTGTTTAAAACAATCTGGCAATTTTCAGTGTCCGGCGGGTGAGGGGACACTGATTTGCTTCCATGCACTTTGGATAAACATTTATTTCTCCTTACAGAAACCTTACTTTGTATGTGCAAATTGTCTTGGTAAGTTATAGTGAGATGCTGAATTCATGTGTTAGAATCTGATTTAAGCCAGTTTGTTAAAACAGACATCTTGGAATCTTTCTGGTAGAAAATAATAGGTTTGGAGTTTCAGGTAGCAGAGCATTAGCTGCTCTATCCTAACTTTGCTACCAGGTTACACTGAAAGGCAATCTCGGACCAAATTCTTCTATACTTATAATCATTTCTTAGAAAACAAATATACATTAGTAAGCTGACAACAAAGAGTTCACACATATGTTTTCTAAAGTTGATAAAGTTCCAGCTCTTTGTCTTTGTAGGTGCTGTAAACACCCTTTTGAATAAAAGATGTCCCCCAAGGTAAACACAGCAACCTTCCAGACGGAGGGTTTTATGACTAATAAAGTCAACACCAGTCACCAGAATCCCTCTTAGTCAATGGTTAGGAGAATTTAGGGCTAAAGACAGGCTTTGGCATCATTATTAAGAGTACAGGCTATAGGCTTCTCTGAAATCTGATACCTTGTTATGTCAGACTGGGGCGAGTGCAAATATATTTTAGCCAATTCTAACTCATTTCACCAGTGAGAGACTATTTCTAACAAACATCATGCTAATTAGCCATCAGTTTAACCGATTTAGAACACTTAAGGCATTTACTTTGCTAACAATAACAAAGCCTTGGAATTGATTCGAGATATATTGCTCTAGTAGCTGCCTCTGGAGTACATACAGCCTTTTGGATGTAGCACTAGCTGATCACCTTTTTAGTATGTATTTTTCATTAGAGTGCCTGGAGAGGCCCCTGGGTTGTAGCTTTTAACTTAAGGAACACACACATAATTTCATATTATTCATGGTGGCTAAATTACAAACAGTGTAAAAGCATGGATGTGGGTTTATTTGGTAAAAGGCAGAGTTCTGGATTAACAGAGAATCCAGGTTAGGCACTAAAGCCTAGAGACTGAAAAAAAAAAAAAAAGGCAGCCCTTGCCTCCAGGAGAGCAGAGTCTGTAGAAGACAAACCATGAAAACAACATGGTAGACACTATGGCAGGTATAGGGAGGCTGGAATGACATGGGTGATTTGTCCTCATCTTGAGATGTCCCCAGAAAAGTGACATCTAAGGTATGTTTTAAGGATGAGCAGAAGATGTCCAGTCCATACAGGGAGACAAAGGTTGGCAGTGGTGATAATGTTTGAATGATGGCCGTGGACTTTAAAATGTACTTGAATCTTGGTGAGACCAAAAAAGTTATATTCTTTTTCTTCACTTGTCTCTCCTGCTCTGCTCCATTTATTGGTGTAAAGGAATGAAAGGAATTTGTATAGCTAGATACCATGAACTGGGGCTCATTGCTTTCGATTCAGAAAATCAAAGAACCTTAGGATTGTCACTGCTGTGCCGAAGACTCTTAGCTAGGTATCAATTCCAACTGTTTCTCGTCACTGGGTGGAGTTTTCCCTTTTTGAGAGGAGGTAAGGCAAAAGTTTGTACAGCTTTTTGTTGTCGTTATGTGTTTTCAGTTATTCAAGACACCTAGTTCCTCATACCCACAGTTTCATACGTGTTCCTCAGCACGTTCTGTTACTTACCAAGTAACTGGACAAAGTGCTCTAACTTTCTGAACCTCTGAAAGGATGATGATATTGGTTTTATTTATTATGAGAGATAAATTAGATGATTTAGATAAAGTGCCTAGTCCAGTGCCTGTCCTGTAATAGGAACTCAACACACGGTGTTCACAATATTATAAATGATATTAATAATAACATTATAAACATTATAATGTTTTAGTTGACTGTGACACTGCACAGGTGAGCAGGAAAGATTCACTTAGGATGCTGGGATTGCCCGAGGCCAGGAGTCATTGAGCCATTATTTCATCCTGGCTCCGGAGTTTCTTTTTCTTATGGAACTGAGCTCACAAAGTCACCTTTATGCAGGAGTGGCCCAATTTGGCATCCGCAGTGAGGATGCTGTCTGGTACAAGCTCTCCCTTCAGTCTTCCCGTTGCTAGTGGCCCTCCCTGCTGCCCATCCTTGACTTCCTCCCTGGCTTCCCCTGCTCAAGCCCTGGGCAGCTCCTGCAAGAGCTTCCACTACTTGCCTCCCACACTGCCTTTCTGACCTGTCGCCCGTCCATAGAGAGCAGCTGAGGACCCCTCCTTTCTCCACCAGTGGAAAGAGCACACACTTCAAAGTTTGAAAAGTCTGATATCCAGTCCTGGCTGTGAATGAACAGTGTGGCCGTGGGCAAGTCACTTCACCCCTCTGAGCTTCTATTTCCTCAGTTGCAGGATGGGGATGAAATGGACAGTTCAAGAATTGTTGAGAAGATCGAGGGAGCTGATGCATGCAAAGCATTCTATACAGTGTCGGCACATAGTAGATGGAAGGCAATGGGTCGGTGATATTAATTTTTATTGTTTTTATCATCATCATCATTTCTATTATAATAACTTCTCTCCTGGCTAGATTGAAAAAATGCATATGGGTTTATTCTTTTGAAGTTGTAAGGAGAAAACAGTAATCTAATTTTGAGGAAGTCTTTTATTAGCTCATTTGTCAGTTTCTCTTGATCCTCAGCACCACCACAGAAGTCAGAGCTGGGGCCTCTGCACACTCACTCCTGAGGAATGGTATTGGACGTGTGATGCTGAGCACTTAGGCTGGCGTGGCTTATTAAATACATTTCAAAGACAAAAAAACCAAGCCACAGAGCATACATGTATGTGTAAGACCTAGAACTTGAACATTGGGCCTTGAAAGGCAATTTGGTCTAGGGTTTAGAATATTTTAAAGAGTGAGTTTTAAATTTCAACCCTCTTAACCTGTCAGAACCAGTAGCCACAGCAGCAATGACACTGTGAGTTTACTCCTTCCTTCCTTCACTCTCAAGGGAGCAGAGGTGGGAAGATGGAGGAGGAATGGAGGGGGAATTAAGTATTCACATAGAGAGGATGGATCTAGGTCCCAGGCCGAGAGGAGTTGAGGAGGAGACTTGGCCTTCATTAATTCCTTCCTTCTAATCAACCCCAAAGGCCTTGGAGAAAAGCAATAATAGAAGGTAACCCTGGAAATAGCTGGAACGACATCTGGCTGTGGGAACTGCACGGAGCCCGGGAGTAAGCCCAGGGGTAAGGTGGCCAAGATCGCCTCGGAAGGAACCAACGTGGAACTTGCCCTAACCATGAACTGAAGAGGAAATGGAGATTTTCCTCTTCCTTGTTTTCCCGCTCACCTGATGGAACATGATTATGTACGTATTGTTTTGCAGTCACAGTAATTCCAAAGCACACATACAATCATTTTGACAGTTTGTTGACTTTTCACAGAACTTAGAAATGAAGGGTGGAAGGAAGACGGAACTTACAAGTACAATCACAGATGCCCAAATTGAGATGGTTCCACCAGAAATTCATTAGCCACTGGTAGCTAGGTTAGGTGCCAAATGAAGCAGAAGACAGGCTAGATTACTAGATACTGCTGTGTTCCAGCTACATTATTAGGGCCTTTATATATGTTGTTAATAAGACTCATAATGACCATATGTTATTGTTATTCTCATTTGCAGGAATGAGCTGAGATAACTGACGTGCATAGAGGAACACTGCTAGCAAATGGTCCCAACCGTGGTCTGACTACAAAGCCAGTGTGTCCTCCCTCATCATGCTGTATTTGCAGTCTAATCTTTGGGGACATAAAGAGATAGTGCATTTGGTACAACCCTTACCTGGCAGTTGCTTCAGAAAAGGATGCCAGATTTGTGAGTGTGATGGAATCCCTTTCTTCTATGTGTAGTTCCTCCCAGTTTCTCTCTCTCCTCCCCGTCGTCTTTTCTCTCTCTCCACCTTTAGCGCATGTGAATTTCAAGGAAAACGATATCCGTATGTTTTTGATTCATTTGCACTTAACTCATCAAACTATGATTTTGAGACATAGTGGATTTGCAGAGAAGTGAATTTTAAAGCCCTCTCTCCCTGGAAAACAGGATGTCTACTCTGGCCAAAAATCATAAAAACTTCAAGCTTTAAGTGTTAGGGTTCAGCTTAATACATAGAAGTAATGTGATTTGAGGGAGCTGTAATTTTAGACTAACACTTTGCTGCAAGCCAAGTGCTTGAGGATATGAGCCCACATTAGTGCTATCAGATGAAAGCTTTTAGGTGCCCAGTTAAGTAGGTGTCTTCTATTACCATCATCATCATAAAAGATATTGACATTATGGGCAAAATAGTGCTCATATTTTAGTATTGGAATAGATGTCCAAAGTCACATCACTCCATACTCTCAGTCTGTAGATGAGTAAACTGAGCCCAAGCAAGGCCTGGGGTTATACGCAAGGTCACAGAGCTGGACTCAAACTCCTGGTTCCTGGACTCTAAGTTCATTGCTCTTTCTAAACCATTTCCTTGGCTTACCATAAAAAAATACACATGACATTATTTTACTTTTACTAAAAATTTCTCTAAAATACACACCATCTTTGAATCAGATGATGCACTAAAAATGAGAAAAAAATCCTGTCTCTAGAGTCAAAAAAAAAAATCCCAGTTTGTATATCATCATGAAAAATGATCCCTAATTTACTTTAGAAAATGACTTTTGAACCTCACCCACAGTGGAGTACATCATAGATGGTAATAAATGTTTCTTTACACATAAAATGTAGGAAACTAATAGATTAAAAAAAAACAATTTGTGCCAGGCACCTTATATATGTTTCAATAATAATAACAATAGCTCTATTAATAACTAATAATGCAAAGGTAATATGCATATTATTTTTGAGGAAAGGCTTGGCAGTCCGAGTCAGATATGACTGTGTAATGACTGCAACCTTAGGCAAGAATGACCTATGTTATCCTACGCAAGTTAAGTCCCTGTATAAATACCTTTAAACCAGGATTAATAGCAACACTCACCTTATAAGGTGTTGTGAGGGTTAAAGAATGCACGTAGGCAAGTGCCTCTAATGTGCAAGGCAGGGAATACTGATTTTCATGATGTTGAGACATCTTGCTGAGCAATTTACATCAACGATTTATCTTAGTCTTTGCAACAACACTATCAAGCAGATATTATTATCCTCATTTTTCAGATGAAGAAACTATGATTCAGAGGGATGTATAAGGGGCAGAACAGAGGCTCCAACTGAAAACTGATTTCATAGAATGTCCCTTTAACAACACTACTGTATTTTTTATTAGTATATTACATAATTTCATTTAGATGTCACAATTCCATTGTGATGTACGTACTATTATTTCTAACTTATAGGTGAAAAAACTGCAGCTTAAATTTGGAGTTTAATATCTTAACCAAGCTCTCAAGGTCATTAAGCAGCAAAGTGAAAATTGGCATGTGATTCTCAGATTCCAAGTTCTGTGATCACTCGAATGCATCCTGCTGCCTCTTAAGGAAAATTTGATCAAAACATGGAGTCCTGGAAAGGCTGATACAAAAGCATATATGCGCACATATATACACACATATACATACGTATTTTCATTCCAGGCATTGGTTGAAGGTTAGGAACTGGGTCTCACACTGGAGAGCATGAGCCATATCTGGTGGTCTTAGGTCTTCCTGACCTCTTGCTGAGCCATCTGCAGCTATGAATGGCTGTCCTATCTCCTGACTTGAACCACAAGGCTTTTAGAGTTTCAGCAATTTATCTAAATTTGATCTTCCCCGGCATAGTGGAGGGGCTTCTGTATTCTAGCTGTCTTGTTTAGACCACGTCTTATGGGAAGACTGTTTCCCGTGGCCCCAGCATGTGTGGCAGCCCTGCCACGTGAGCTGGTCTGCCTGTGATTCTTTCACTTTTAGACATTGTAAAAATACTTTCTTATCTTTGCTATTGCTTTCATCCTTGCTAGGTAGATTCGTTGTTACTAGGCGTTGGAAAAGAAAAGGAAAGAGTTGTCGTCTTGTTCCATACTTTAATTAAATGAGTATTTACAGTGTTTGCTCTGTGTCAGGCCCCTGCTAAGTACTAGGGACCCTGAGATAAATAAATGCAAGTTCTTTTACCTTCTTTCATCCCTGTTTCAATTTGAGTTCAGTCAGAAAACTAGAACTATGCAGGAAGTTTAATGGAGAGAGTTTAGCATGAGAACCTGGTGACAAACTTGGAAGAACTGAAAGGGAAAATGGGCACAGCGAGGTGACCCAGAGATTAGGAACCTAGAAAAGACAAAGTTGCTGCCATACCTAGGGCTGTCGGGACCAAGAGGAATGACAGTGTTTCCAGAATGCAGGAAAGAAGAGCACCAAACAGGAACGGGAATGCAGCGAGGGGCTGCACAGGGGCGCTGTGACAATAGAGAGTAGAAAACCCTGTTGGAGACACCTTCTCAAACAGAAAGAGAGGAGTAGAAATAGGTGGCATCGTCTCTCCTTCCACCCTCCAACCTTCCGCCAGTGCCTCCCACTGCCAAGTGACCCGGAGACCAATGGGCACAGGGGCCTGGGAACTAGACCTCACAGAGGGACGCTCCCTGCACTGCAAAGACCAGTGGACTAGGAAGGACTGCGTGATCCTCGAACTTCTCCATTTTCTTTTCTCCATCCGGCCACCTTCTATCCACCTGCCTTCAAAACCACGAGACATCAAAACAGCACGACACAGTAAACAAGTTTGTCCTCCTTTACCTCAAACCATTCAGTTGCTTTCAAAATCAAATCCATGTGCACACAGCCCTCTTTGATTTGGATCCTTCCTTTAGCTCCTGTCTCACCTTTGACCAATTTCCTAACACCAGTGTCTCCCAGGAAACCAAGGTATGTAGTAATACGTTGCTCCTCTTCTGCCTCCTTTCCTGCGGCCAGCATGTTCTCTGTCTTTTGGATTTTCCTCTCTTTGCACAATGTTAGTTTATTCAATAGACTTTTACTTGGGTTCTGCCATGTGTCAGGAACTGTGAGAAAAACAGAAGACAGACATGATCCTTGCTGCCGGAGGGATTCTGGTCTCTTCTTCCCTCATGGAGCACTAGATCTGGGTGAGACAGGACACACATGCAGAGCAGACAGAGCAAGAAGAGACAAAGGGAACTCAACTCGAATCTTGAGGGTGTTTCACAAAGTAAACTAGGGAATCAGTTTCAACTATCAGTTTCAAGAGGTAAGCACAGATCAGAAAGCAGAGATAAAACTAGTAGTAAGAAGTCAGTCATCACTACGTGAGACTGAAGCAAGGGAGTTGAAGACATTTGTGATAATAAGCAGGCTGGAACGAGTTTGGGCTCATCTTAACTCAGCTACATGATGGGTTGGTCTAATTTAAAGGTACAGGGTTGGCCTCACCACATACAAGGTGGCAGAGATTGTCTGGGCATGCATATTCCTTTAAGCTAGAGATCAACCAGCTTTTTCTTAAAGAACCAGATAATAAATATTTTAGGCTTTGCTGGAAAAATAATCTCTGCAGCTACTCAACTCTGCCACTGTGGTACAAAAGTAGCCATAGACACACGCTATGTAAACAAATGGGTATGACTGGATTCCATCAACGTTATATTTAAAACACAAGCATTGGCCTATAGGCCAACAGCTGCTAAGCCACCAGACCTGTCTCCTTGCCCCAGAGCCAGCACCATAGAGCTGAGCCCCTGGAGTTCTTTATCATCCTCAGATTCAATTCTGAGGCTTTGCCTTCGTTCGTTTTGCCCAAGCTTCCCAACCTGTTCCTGATCTTCACTCCTCACCTCACCATCATTGATTGATTGGTGATCAATTGATTGGTGTTAATAGTTTTACCTCATTTTTTGGAGCTCATCATTGTTCAACACTGTCTCTTCATGGTCAATATCCTTCCTCCTATTTTGGAAATTCCTTCTCCTATTATTAACTCCAGCTACATTTACTATACTTGCACTAAGCATCGAGAATTAAACTAGATGCTTTATGTATATTTAATCTATATTAAATAATTTAATGTTTACACTAACTCTGTAAGATAGCTATTACTACTTTAATTCAACAAATGATGAACTTGAAGTTGACACGTTAAATACTTTATCCAATGAGACAGCCAGTGGATGGCATGGCTGGAATTTTAAACCATGTGTATTTAAATATGAAGAACATTTTTTTCTCCCACTATACCATTAAATTGCATCTTAATTTTTTATGGGAGCACAAAACTTGGCAATGGGATTTTACATAAATCCTCTGTAAAAATTAACAAATGTATTTGGAGAGAAACAACTTGGTGTAAATCACACAGCAATAAGCTGCGAGTCAAGTGCCCCAGGCTTGGTCCTATACCAGTCACGAACCGGCTGCATGACCTTGGCTTCACCAGGACTCCTCTTTGAGTCCCTGGGTACTTTGCAATTTCTCCTTTCTTGCCTTTCATTGGAATTACGCATTGGCTTTAACCTTCATATTTTCTGATACTGTATTTAGAAATTTTAGAAAACTATTCTTTTAATGGTTGTCTTTAAGATTTTAACATGTGTGCCAAATTTCAAATTTTCTAATAAAATCTAAAGTTAATCAGTGTCTGCATCCTGCCCTCAAAAGAGATGTGGACATGAGCATGTTTTAACATCTCTCTGCCAATGTTCTTCCCCAATCACCATGCTATTGTCTAATTTTATAGTTCCTGCTTACTTAAAACACTCATATAAATATTGTTATTCTTGTCTTTATATTATACTTAATATTTATTTAGATTTATCAGTTTGCCTATTTTTATTTTTCTCACACTTACTTTTTTCATCTACTCCTATCTAATAGATTTGCTTTTTTTCTTTCAGCAAAGCTCTACCCAGTAAAGTGGGTGTGAAGCGGTATATTGGCGATCACTTCGTTCTTTTTTATATATTTACTGTTTAAAAAATCTCCCTTTTTTTATTATTGTCATTCTTTCCTTTAATTCTTTGAACACATGAAGCATGTTTGCATTAAAATTCTTTTCTGATCACTGTATTCACTCTAGTTCCTCCTATATAAACTTTCCCATTTTGGAAGATTTGTGATCCTTCTTACATGCATTGACTTGTATCTATGTTTTGGAATTTTTCTCTGCAAGCTCATCTTCTATAGGCTTTTTTCTCCCATGTTCACACTGGGGTGTGGACTTCCTATCTGGATGTTCCCCTCAGTGTCATCCCTGCCCCTTCTACACTCTCCACTGCATCTAGGAGTGAAGCGTGAACATTGCATTTCCTAGAATCTTTTGAGTACTTTTGGCAACGGGAAGCACTCACATGAGATTCAGAAAGTGGAAAAGAAGAAGCTGTGACTCTCCAGCCATAACTGCTGCAGGAAGATGCAAGAGCATCCCTAGAGAGAAAAGGTGGGGTTTTCCCAGTGCCTTCCCAGTAGCCTTCTGAGCAGTGGTCAAGCAAACATTTTCTGTAAGGACTGGATAATAAATATTCTAGTCTTTCTAAGCCATATGTCATCTCTGTTACCTATTGATCTTCTTTTTTACTCTCTTGCATAAGTATAAAAAAATTCCTAGGTGGCCAGCAGTATGATGACAAACGTGGGCCCACAGGCTGTAGCTTGCTCATCTCTGCACAAGTCTCACTCGCTTCACCCTTCAGGCAGGTGAACTACCTGGTGACAGTCTGCATGCTGTCTCTGCACTTCCAGATCTCCTGGGAGCCAGCAGTGATCTTTCGAATCTTGTCCCCCAAGTTCTCCCAAAGGCTGTGTAGAATTCTAAATTTCCCACGGTAGCATTTGGTTTCCTGTTCAAAGCCAACAAGGCATTTTAACAGTTGTCCTTGACCAGCCACTATAGAGTTCATTCCTTCTAAATTAATTTCCATTCTAATTTCTAGATTTTTGGTTTTCCACACTGATAAGTGTGTCTGGTAAGGCACAAATTTAGAATTATCATTTCGTGCTGTGTTTCTACCTTCAGCCAGGGTGGATAGGCTTACTTTTGGCCACGTCCTGGTGCTACTTCTTGGAGATTTTCAGATGCTCTTTCAAGACGGAAAGCTTTTTCTAACTTCTAGGTCCATGCCAGGGTATTAGCTTCAGCTCCCTGTAGTGATCTGAGTCTCAGGACCCAATCCCTCCCCAACATGAGCATTGAAACTTTTTTTCCTGGAGCTTGTGTTGGGCCTAAGACTCTCAAGAGCGATTCAGATTCAGCTTCCGCTTACCACTGGGGTTCCCTCTAAGTTTATGGCATAGGGGACTTCCCTTCCTGGCTTTGTAGTTATGTATTTTTTTAAATATTTTATCCAAAATTTCTATGAGTTTGAGCTGTGAAAGGAGTAATTTTAGCATCTTCTTAACCTACCTTCTTGACCTGGAAGTCTAGTACTCACATCTGTGGAGTAAGAGGGTTGTGTTTAATGATTCCCAGAGTCCTTTCAAGCACACTGCTGTTCTACATTGCTACATCTAGGCACATTGCATTTATATATAAATATTGCTGCCAACACTCAGACACATGTGCTGGTCCGGTGGTTATTTATCACTGAAGGAGGACCATTAGGAGGAAGTTAAGGCAGCACACATTTAATATTTGGTAACAGAAAGGGAAAAAAATGTGGTCAATATGTTGCATACAATGATTAAATTCATCATGCTAACCAATGCTAATAAATCCAAAATGCACTTCCCACCATTTATTCTAAGAAGGCAAAGAGGTATTAAAGAGTACAAAACAAACTATACTTGATACCCAGATTCCACATTTCCCAAGCATAGTGGCCCATGAGGAGATAGATTAGAGGTTATCTGTAGCAGAAGTGCTCAGCTTCCACATACTTCTTATCTTTTCAGTTGGAAAGTTGATCCTTTAATTCATTTATTCATCCACCATGTATAAACTGCATGCCCACCACGTGTTAGGCATTGGACAAGGTTCTAGGGACACCAGAATACATATGAAAGTCACAACCCCACTTTGCATGGATCATATGGTCTACAGGGGAAGACAGATATGGAAGATGTGTTGCAAGGTTGTTGAGTGATACAAAAGTTAGTAAAGGGTGCCAGATGACTGTACTAAAGGGAGAGATCAACTGATTTAGAAGGTTCCCGAAGATGAACTTGCACAAGTGAAGTTCAGACTGAAACTTGAATTCTGAGGGCTGGCCAGGCAAATATGTCTCTAAGCACATGGAAAGGATGGGGAGCAACCTAGACAGTAAGGGAGAAAGTGGGCCCTGATAGGGAACCAGAAGATACCATCTCTCAGAATGTTTTACTGGTATGGTTTGAATGTGCCCCCCAAATTTCATGTGTTGGAAACTTAATCCCTAAATTCATATGTTGATGGTATTTGGAGGTGGGGCCTTTGGGAGGTAACTAGGATTAGACAGGGCCATCAGGGTGGGGACTCCATGATGGGACTGGTGGCTTTATAAGAACAGGAGAAGAAACCTAAACTGACACACTCTTGCCCTCTCACCATATGATGCCACCATCATGCTAAGACACAGCAAAAGGCCCTCGCCAGATGCTGGTGCCATGCTCTTGGACTTCCTGGCCTCTGAAAACTGAGCTACATAAACCTCTATTCTTTATAAATTACCCAGTCTGTAGTATTCAGTTATAGCAACAGAAAATAGACTAAGACAGTCATGAACACTGACTTTTGCTTTGTCCCAAAGGTGCTGGAAAATCATCAATGTCATCAATGAGTTCTAAGTAAAAAGTGGTACTGATAGATAACAAGGTCACTCTAGCTCCAGTGCTGACAGTGGAGATAGGGAAGTAAATTAGAAGGCTCCTAGGGGGTCCCAGTAGTCAATGGTTAAGTCATTATGGAGAACAGTGGAAGTGGGGAGGGAAAGAACCAGGTAGATTTTTAGAGGTAGGATGCATAGAACTTGGAGCTTGATCAAATGGAGGGGTTTTAAAGAGAGGAAAGACTGCCAGGTTTGTGCCGCTGCATAGATGGTGGTTCTGTTTACTAGGAAAGGAACATTGTGCACTGTGGGGGGCAGGGTGGGGGTAGAGGATGAAGAGAGATGGGAGGGAAGAGAAGGGGAGAAGGAATTGAAAAGACCTAGTTTTAAATGTAGGTTCTGCCACTTCCCTGCTATGTGCATATCAACAAATTACTTAAGATTTCTGAGCCTTAATTCCTTCATCTATGAAATGAAGATAATATCAGCTTTCAATTTAGGGGTGATGCTCAGTGAGGATTAAATGACAATGACTGTCACAGAGAAGGGGCTCAATAAATGAGATTTCTCACCTGCCCTCTGCTTAGTTAGTCTTACCTGTCAAATCTTTGAGGGAGTGTTTCTGAATGATAAGAATTCAAGCCTGAGGATCAGAAGACTAGAGCACTGCTTAGCAGTAAGTTGTTGTGTGGCCCTGGGGGAATGACTGCCCCACTCTGTGTCCCTGAGTCTTCTTCTATATGGCAAGGGAGTCTGTCTGGGTGATTCGATGAGTCACTGATGCTACGGTCAGAATGTCTGCAGGTCCCACAGTGGCTCCCAATGCCACAGTAACGCTCTGGAGAAATACCCTGTGGGCACATGATTGTGAGAGGCAGGAAAGGCACACAAAGCCCTCCCATTTCAGCTTCAGTCAGGACAACATGAGTCATCTTTTCAGCCAGCAGCTTTCCTCATCAACAGCAGTGACATGTCAATTGCCTTGATGTAGTCACACTGTGCTCTCCTGGTTGGATCTTAATAGTGAAAGGTATGTATAGTGGTTTCTTAAAACCGACAGCTTTGTGGAATGGGAGGAGAGTGCCTGGGAGAAAAACAGACAGGAAAATGGAAAATGCCACAAAGCTATATTTTCAGGACAGTACAGAGAAGCAAGAATCTGTTTTTCATTACAGATGAGAATGTTTTCCTAGATAGTGTAGGCAGACTTAAGTGTAGTATCCTCGAATAAAGGGATCGATGTCTCCAGTGTACACTGTCCTGGTCAGACCGCAAACTAAGAATCATGTCTGAGAGCCGTCGTGTGTAAAACCTCAGGCTCTAGAATCAGACAGTCGTGAGTTCAAAATATGACACGATTGTTTTCTAGCTGTGTAACTCTGGAAAAGTAATTTAATCTAAGCCTCAGTTTCATCATCTTAAAATAGAGATAATAATCACAGCACCTTCCCCAAAGGTTTCTTGTAAGGATTAAATACGAGAATGTGAGTAAAGGAATTAACACACAAGTGTTAAAGTGTCTGGCAAGAAGTGCTGCTGCCGAAGGTGACTAAGCTTTGGGCAGCAAAGGATTCAAGATGATGTCCCTTGTGGAATCATTCCAGTAACTGCAGGTACTTGGCTGAGAGAAGAGAACATGCAGAGCTCGTGATCAGAGGCTTGAAAAGAGCTTGAAAAGGCTAAAGAGCTACACGGGGGAAGAACACAGACTTGCAGATGGGGCTCAACTCCAGATGGAGAGTTGGATTACATGACTTTTAATGTCCCTTTCAATTCTGAGATTCTGGGGTTCACTGGAAAGTCTAGAAATAAGTCGCTCTCTTTTCTCCTTCCATTTAGTCAATGATTACAGAACACGTGCTATTCTTGTCATGCATATGAGGATAAGGAAACAAATGAGATACAGTCTCGGCCCTCAAGGAACCCAGTCTTATCTGATATCCACAAAAGCACTGGGCAGAGAGTCATTCATGACAGTGGATTTCTATTTTCAAATCCACTTTCCAGCATTAATGTTTTGTGCAAGTCACTTATCTTCCCCAGACCTCAGTTTCCCCCTCTATACAGTGGGGCTTACATTAGTCCTAAAAATTTACAGTTATTTTGAGAGCCAAATGAAGTAATAAATGTGGGAAGCACATCGAAATTTGGTGTTACAAGAGAGGATTAGGTACTGACTGAGACTTTTCTTGATTTCTACTGAGACATAAAGACGAGAACAAAGTGCTTTCAAGTATTCCACATTCACATTTGAAGGTAGAGAAGTGCCAAATTTGGGAGCCAACATCCTCCTAAGAGTGCATTTGGGAACACTATTACCTCCTTCTCAATTTCATAGCAGAGGATTTGCTGGGAGAAAAAAGGCATGTAACACTTCAGGGAAGGAGTAGCCTCTCTCTTCACCTCGCCTCAGTGTTTCCCTTTCCTGAAGGACAGGGAAAAAGGATGAAGAAAAGTGCTTATAAAAACTGGAGATGCTCAGTTTGTGCCCCCTCCACTAAGTGGGGGAGCACTCCTTTCAGAGGGGCCTGCGCACTGAGTCAGCAGAGTGTCCGGTGTTGTCAGGGTGTGGAGAAAGGTAGGAGACAGAAAGTGGAGCAGAAGAGTGACCAGCAAGGACCTGTGACCTTCCCCTCATCAGAGAGTGGCTGCACTTGAGCTTTCGTTGCACCCCAAAGCAGGATACCCCTGCCCAGAAGCAAAGGACTATGGCTGGGAGGCCCTTGGTGGAGCACTGATGGGAAGAGAAGTGGTCAAATACAAACCAGTAATTTCCAGTCGGGATGCTTACGGAGAAGGCACCAGAAGAGCTCTTTGAACAACCAAGAAAAACACCTCCATGAAAAAGCCACAACTTAGAAGTGTTTTTTGCATCAAGAGGGAACCAGTGGCCAGCCAGTGTTAGAGAAGCACCACAATCCAGCCAAGAGGAACAGCAACCTTTCCTGGGACAGTCACGTATGAGGGGACAGTGTGTTTCCTTCTCCCTCCAGCCCCCTGCCAATATCTGGCTGCCCGGAGGAAAGGAGTGCAAGGGAAACACACAAGAGCTGGGCTTTGGTGAGGGACATATACTTTCTGTGACAAACCAGCAGGCAGAGAGCTGGGGGAGTAAATAAATTTGCCCCAAATCCCGTGGATGCCTCCCATTGGCAGAAATCAGGAACAAGGACACTTGCTCATGTTGCCTATTCAGGTCAGCCTTCCAGGGTGGAGTAGAACAGAAAGAAGAGTGGGTCTGTGGGGGCAAGCGGAGAATAGCCTGCCTGTCCCTCAACTTTTCCCTTCAGCCATCCATTCTACCTTGATTGAGGTGAGTAGAAAACTATTATTCCCTAACACCGTCCTGTTCGCATCCCAACTCTTGGTAATTACCATGTAGCTGCCTTTGGAAACCAGGAGACATTCTCCAGGAGTCAGGGGAAGGGAGGCGAATCCATGTATCAGCTGCCTTTGCCCCTCACCCAGTGGGTGTAGAATTAGTATTTCCGCTGTTCTCTGTCCCAATGGGCTGTGGTCAGTGAGGACCCCAGGCTGCCCTTTTCCAACTCTCTAAAATCACTTTGGGGAGTCTTTTTGGTCCCCCTTTGTAGGGTTGGATTTGGCTTAGAGATTGGGAGATATTCCAAAAAGACACAATCCTGTGTCCGCTCCTTCTCTATGCCCTAACGCCCTGCTTCTGGCAGAATTCTTGGATTTTCCCGCAGTCATACAGCACTGAGAGAATGAAGAATTAAGAGTTGGATAAAATAGGTACTGAACAAATATTTGTTGAATAGCAGAACAGAAAGTAGCAAATCCAGGTCTGTCTGGGTCCAAAGCTGCTCTGTGTTTTTCCCTACAGGATATTGCATGTGAGGCGATTTCCTGTGGGCTCTGCCTGAGGCCGTCAGAGAAGCTCCCTGCATGACAGCAGAGCATTCTAGACTGGGTGCCAGGTCAGACCAGCTTGGGCCAGCAAGGTGTATGTAAGGTGGTTTGCACAAGCAAGTTTGTATAAGAGATCCAAACAGGGTGTGGCTCAGCACCTGGGAGGTTCCAAGGAGCTCTGTAGGTGCTGGTGTTCTTGGATTTACACGTGTGGCATTCCCACAAACCACAGTAGGCCCTTCACAGACGCAGACTCTCAGAATTCCTCCCAGAACCCTGCAATGTAACTGATCAGACCAATCCCTACCTGACAGGTAAGGAAACGGAGACTCAGAGAGCCAGAATCACGTGTGTAATCAGTGTCAGAGGCGAAATTCCAATTCAGGTTCATCTGATTGGAAAGCCCATTCTCTTTACACCACACTGCACTATGCCGTGGGTTACCAAATAACCCACCCTCGGGAAGCATTTCCTAAGCCTTCAAGAGAACTCTAGATAGTCCTAACATATTGGTTTTCCTAATGCATGTTCCTAATTATTGTCGTTGCTGCTGCTGCTGTACTTGTGTCTAAAAGGAGAGTTCATTCACTTAAGGACCTGAATCTGTCTCAGAATGGAAGCTGGGGCTCTTCTGGATGCTGTGGGTTTCACCACTGGAACTGATGATTTTGATACAAGAGAAGACCCCCCCTCCCTTCTACTGCAGGCACAGAACTGCTGTTCTCTAGACTGCTAGGCAGGAAGTACAGGACCCTCTAGGTGGATAGCAGATTCTCTCTGTGCCCTTTCCACACACCTTGTACCTTTTAGGACAGCGCACTCCCAGCTGCCTGTTCTGCATCTCTTTCTTTTCTGGAACCACAGAAGACGACATTGTCCAGTGTGCCAGGGAGGAAGGACCAAGGGAATAAGCTGCAGCTCCCTGTTGTGGTAGCTGACTTAATAACACACCCTTTATTGACTGTCTTTCTCCCTCTGTTTCTCTTCTGCTTATCTACTATTGTCTGCATGATCCATGACTCAAATAATCCATTTGTAGTTGAATCTTCCTCTTTTTTATTTTCTGGAGATAGAGTCTTGCTTTGTCCCTCTAGCTAGAGTACAGTGGCATCATCCTAGCTCTCTGCAACTTCAAACTCCTGGGCTCAAGTGATCCTCCTGCCTCAGCCTCCCGAGTAGCTGAATCTACAGGTGCGCATCATCACACTGGCTAATGTTTGTATTTCTTGTAGAGAGAGGGTCTCTAGATTTTAATAGAAACCAGATACTTTTGGGATTTTATCTCCTAGGATGTCTTCTAGCATCATCAGAAAATCCCCTACACATAACAAGAGAAAGTGAAATATTAGAGAAGGAGCCATAAACTGGTGTTAGCCACAACAAAATGCCCAGGCTAGTGCTGAACTCCTGAGCTCAAGCAATCCTCCTGTCTCAGCCTCTCAGAGTGCTAGGATTACAGGCGTGAGCCACCACACCTGGCCTGTATTCGGATCTTTATCTCAGGGTCTGCTTCTGGGAGAGCCAACACTAAGAGTATGTGTCATGGTTTTGTGTTTGACACTTGTTCTATGAGGACATGTCTAAACTTCACTCAGGGCAGGCCAATTGCTTTGGTTCTAGGGTTGAATTCACATAGCATCGAAAACAAAAAGAACAATGTAGCTGTTCTGTAATATTTTGCCCAGAGAATTTGCAAAACTGTGTGGGCTAGGTTCTTTACCAAGACACAACAGTGTGGGCTAGGTTCTTTTGACCATGCAATCTCTGGCTCTTCTTGATTGCACAATCTGGCTTTGGAGACATTTTTTCACATTCATTCCGAATGCTCTCTTGTTCTTATGCTACTAATGCCTTCAAAAATACCCCCACTTGGTTTCGAAAAATCCAGCCTCCTAATCCTTAAAGCCGTTTTGTTGTTGCTAACACCAGTCCATGGCTCCTGCTCTAATACTTCACTTTCTCTTGTTATATGTGTAGGGGATTTTCAGATGGTGCTGGAAGACGTCCTGGGAGATAAAATCCCAAAAATATCTGGTTTCTATTAAAATCAAGTTTGTAGGATTAGAAGTTTCTTTTTTTTTCTTTTTTTCTTTTTTTTTTTTTTTGAGACAGAGTCTCACTCTGTTGCCCGGGCTAGAGTGCTGTGGCGTCAGCCTAGCTCACAGCAACCTCAAACTCCTGGGCTCAAGCTATCCTTCTGCCTCAGCCTCCCAAGTAGCTGGGATTACAGGTATGCGCCACCATGCCTGGCTAATTTTTTCTATATATATATTTTTAGTTGTCCAGATAATTTCTTTCTATTTC